>JXCR01090945.1:31238-57716 GCA_002079205.1 Phalaenopsis hybrid cultivar | reverse complement strand
GCTGATTTTACTCTCAATTCAATGATTAATCGTTCTACAGGTAGAACATCGTTTAGCATAGTCTATACTAAGCCTCCCAACCACAAAAGTAGCGATGCAACAAAATGGGTAAATTACTTTGATGCCATGGGATAAAGAATAAGCTTTCAAGCACCTACCATCACTATAAACCGCAAGCTGAAAAATCCAGGAGACAAAAGCTTTTTAAAGTTGGTGACCTTGTGATGGTTCGTCTGCGCAAAGAAAGTTTTCCACCTGGTACCTACTCTATGCTAAAGCCACGTAAAATTTTGCCCCTTTTCGATCCTCAAACACATTAATGAAAATGTGTATGTGCTGGAATTGCCATCGGATTAATTATTTCTTCTACCTTCAATGTCTCTGATTTGTACATGTGTCACACACCGTATGAAGGACGGGTTCATCATTTTGAGCTCAAATTGAGTTCCTTTAAACTGAAAGGGAACTTATGCGGTTTGGGACAAATAGTCTCATCAGTTTTATCCCGGTAACAGTTTTATTTCTTATTTACAAGTTTAATACCATATTTTAATAGTTGTTTTTTACTTTTATTAGTGTTTTGTTAATTAATGAGGAAAGTGGTACCTCATTACTGTTTGTCTTATCAGCCTTTTTTATCTACTAGAAGTAGTGGTTAAAGGAGTGTCTATTTTTCTACCCAATTAAAATAGAAACCTCTGCTCTTTCTTCCTGTTTTTTTTTTTCTTTTGCAGGTGTTGTTACCTCACTAACAACCTACACCATTTGGTATAAGAACCTACAATGGCGGAAAGCAGCTCCCCAGTGAACGATGGCAATCGTAGCCGGGAGTGCTTGCATGAAGCTGAACTTAGATTGGAACAAAAGGTGAATATATGTCAAATGACTTGCATTGTTTCATGAATGAAGTTTTCCTGGAGATCAACAAATGCGGACTTGTAGTCCTATGGAACTGGCAACCACACCGGCCGTCTTGGCACCGCTACCAATGATGGGTGACACCACCATGATGATTTGTAATCAACAACGTCCCCAACGATTCGAACCACCAATAAGTTCTGAAAATCTTGATTCAGATGAGGAGAAACCTTATCACCATCATAATCGATGTTTGGATACCGATTCGCAGGCTAATGGTCTGATCGAAGATAAGCCCAAAAGATGTCATCTACAGATCGAGTTTACAACGATTGCAAAGTGAAAAAAAAAATATATATTTTTATGGCCATTTGCACATCAAAAACTATTTAGACTGGGAGCAAACTGTGGAAGCCTCTTTTAAGTATATGGATAAATCCACCGAAAAATAGGTTTGCTATGTTGCCTGTAGATTGAATGGTGGGGCTGGCGAATGGTGGCAACAACTGCTTCAACCCCACAGAAGGGAAGGACGAAGATCTATTCGAAGTTGGAATCGAATGAAACAATTGCTAAGGAGTAATTTTCTGCCAATGGATTATGAACAAATTTTACATGTGCAATTTTAGCGAGCTGTCCAGGAAAATCTCATGGTTAGTGCTTATACGGAGTTCTACTGCTTGAGTGCTCGTAATGATTTTTGGGAATCCAACCAACAAATTGTGGCCTAATAAGTAGGAATTTTGAAGGAAGTTATACAAGACAAATTGTAGATGAATGTAGTGTGGTCTCTATTAGAAGCCGTTAATATGCCTACATAGCGGAGCTTCAAATTAATCGGGCCTCGCGATCAGCTAGTGGTAAGAAACCCATTATAGAAACTTTTGTCGAACCTAGCAGGTGACATAACTCCACTATCCGAATGCGGGAAGCACATCACTCAGGCCAGAGAGTTATTGTATGTCGGTCAACTTTTTTTTCAATAGGTTATGAAAATATTGTATTTGAAAATAATTTTTTGAGATTTAATTTAAATATAAGAGATATATAGTTTAAGTTTTAAAAGTAGTATGTTTTAATTTTTTGAAAAATGAGACCAAATGGATCTCATTAGTCCGATAGTTTGCATAATCGTGCCTGACACCCTGAATACTACACATTACAAGAGAAAAGTATAGACCCAGATAATAGACCCATTCCTGCAAACTAAGAGATTTGTGACATCCATTTTGTCTGCGAACCTTTTATATATGACCGACAAATTCCCCTATTTAATACAAAGATTAAATAGGGTTTATTTTACCTAGATTCCAAGTTCCCTATAGAGGCAAGCCCCTATAGTTAATTACATCTCAAATGACTGGGGTCACTTGAGAAAACTCTCGATAATGATCAATGGTTCTAGTCTTCAAGAATTCAAGGTTCAAGTTTTCACGGTAGGACGTGGAAAAAGGCAAGTGAGAGTGGCTCAAATTGGAACAGTTATTTCAGGAGTCCAAATAAAAGAAAAGGTAGGGGATGTCATAGATCCGGAGGAGAATCTCCAGTGACTTCCCAAACTATCCTACTGTGTAGCTGCATTTTTAGAGATAATGTTATTTGAATGTTCAATCCTGCCAGTTTTATTATTTGGGACCTACATTTGCATAATATCCGATTATGCAAATAGCCCGCAGAGATAAGAGGGTTTACATCGTGTCACACGAAAACCTCGGAACCTAAGGCGGGTTAGGACTTACGCTGCACAATGGTTGTACAAGAGCCTAAAAAGGGAGTGTGAGGATTTACGTCGCGCTAGGCGAGCTACCTCGAAGTCCTATGGGTTGTTATTATACTAGGAAGAAATAATGCTGAAGAAGATCTTCTTGTTGCTCGTTCCAAGCTCCTCGTCCTGCTGCCGACAAAGTTGATTCCAAGCTCTTGTCGTCACGATGTCTCCAGGGTTTAAGTGTTTAAAAATTATAGTTTATGTTTCACAGTTTTGGTGTCAATGTTTAGTTTTGTTTCAGTTTTGGTTTCAGTACCGGTTTTGCATACAACATAATCAAATTGTAGGTAAATAAAAATATACTTGAAAGGTAAACTGCAGTAAAGTAAAATGCTGTAGATAAACTGTAAAAAACGTACTTGGGCATCTGCTACTGTTATGTTATTAATGTTGCGAGCATAACATGATTTGCAGGAGATTTAAATAAACTTGCAAGTAAACTAAACACGATAAAAAAACTCAGCACAAAAGCCAGAAAAGCGAGTCGTATAAATCACAAGCAAACGAAACACTTAGCCACATATGAAAGATCGGGACTGGGTATAAGACGGTGAAAGTGGGGGCTCAGAGCTGGGCTGTGTGTTTCCCGACCTTGAGTAAGAGTTGCCAACTCGACAATCTACAGGAGGTAGTTCTTAACCTCAATCCAAGTGACTAGCCGTGGACCTTTATAAATTTTCATAGGAAGATTTTCATGCAAAAGTTATCATTTAAGTCTTTCTTTTATGAAGAGTTCTTTTAATTATGCAAAATAAATTTTTATTTTTATAAATATTTTGTAAAATCGTATAGTCCACAGATTAGTCACTCTAATCGTGTTAGAACTACTGACAACCTAAAAGTTTCGGGGGCAACAATCTCATCAAGAGTCGGCGAATAATATCATAGATCATTTCCTCTCCCTTATTGAAGATCTTTGAGGTAGGAGATATTATTCTAATAATTTCACTTCGTATCCCTTGTTTAAGCACACATAAGCAATGTCGTCATCGCCCTCGCCACCTAGACCCTAGACTTATCCTAGTCCGATGATCCATATGTGGCGTTAAGAAATTTCCCCAATTGCCAGGAGGATTTGAGTGTAATATTCAAGCTCAAATCCCGATGCATTGGGTTTTATTGTAGGTTAAGTCATTGAGGGAATTTCACTGTTGATTTAATTAAGGAAGCATGGGTCACGTCTTGGTGCATCGTGTCTAGTGTCTTAGTCAGTTTGTGAATTAGGGTCAAGTGTCTAGTTCCATTGTGCATTCGAGGATTAGATGAATCAACGTTCACTTAGTGTGTACTCAAGCTCTAGAAAGCCTACACTAAGGACTAGGTAGATGGGCTTTCACCTAGGGTGTGCACCTAAAGTCTAGGAGATCTACACTGAGGACTAGGTGGATGAACTCTCACCTAGGGTGTGCTCCTAAAAACTAGGAAGCCTATGCTGAGGATTAGGTGGATGAACTCTCACCTAGGATGTGCTCCTAAAAACTAGGAAGCCTATGCTGAGGATTAGGTGGATGGACTCTCACCTAGGGTGTGTATTTAAGCTCTAGGAAGCCTACACTGAAGACTATGTGGATGGGCTCTCACCCAGGGTGTGCACCTAAAGTTCTAGGAAACTTACATTTAGGATTAGGTGGATGGGATCTCACCTATGGTGTGCATCTAAAGTTCTAGGAAACCTACACTTTAGGACTAGGTGAATAGGGTGTGCTCCGAAAAATCTAGAAGCCTATGTTTTAACTTGTGTTTAAAGTGATTTAAGGCATTTGACCCTCAAATAAGTGTTTTCCAACTAATTAAATCAGAAGTTCCCATTTTTTGACTTAACCATTTGAAAATAAGTAAAACAAAATAAAGATGAGGCATACCCACTTCCAAAACTAGTAAAGTAAAGGGGGAAAATAACGAGTGGATCGACCTAAAAGCGTTTAAATAACAATCAATTGAAATCCAAAAATAGTGGACAAAAAGGGGTCTTTAAAACCAATTCTAAACCACATGTAAATCAACACTAAAAGGGTGCCAAAATAATGTGTTGATTGCCTCAAAATTAACCCACCAAATGCCCTAAACACCATGTGATTTGTGTCCCAAATAATACCATATAAGCCCATACAACACCTACAATTCTAACAACACACCAAACATCTCTCACAACACTCCAAAAGCTTTCACAGCACTTATATGACCCCGAACAGCAACTACAATACTCAAACAACTTCTATATGAATTCGAACATCAACTTCATGGGTCTAAGCAACAACTACAACACCCAAACAACCATCTTAAGCTTCCTATAGGTCTAAACAACAATTCTAAACGTCCGAACAGCACAAAACGGCCAACTTAAGCTTCATACAGGTCTAAACAGCAATTCTAAACATCTGGGCAGCACCAAACGGCCATCCTAAGCTCCCAATCAGCCTTTAATTAGCAGTGGACAGCAGCCTTGTATCTCAGACAGTTCCCAAACAACAAATTGAAAACCCAAGCCGCGCTCCCAAAATTTTTCTAAGGCTTCAGCAGCATTCTTAAGGCTTTAGCAGAGCTCCTACGACCTCCCAAAATTACCAGCTACAAATAGTCAATCTAGGGAAGATTAAGGTATTCACGTTAGTGAGAGAACCGCAACTAAGGAAAACCCACTGCAATTACAACCTTCCCTTTGAATTTGACTCTCAGCCAATGCTCAAGACATTAATTATCATGGCAATTTCTCTGCCTATAACGTCCAGTTAAGATAAAAAAAAAATCGGGTTTTCTATATATATATATATATTAATCCATGATGTATTGAAATGCAGATCTAGACGATAATATAATTAGCTTAATAGCCTTTCCATCATTCCATACAAAAGTATAGTCTGAACCCCATTTATCTAAGCTCCAAATGAAGATCTGGGTGCCAGCTCCATCTTTGCTGCATAATCCAAGCTATTCTCATAGCAGGAATTCATTAAATGGAGGAAATCCTTTGATGGTACTTAGATTGAAGTGTGTTAATTCTTGTGATTGGATAATCACATCTATTTCCATGTAACGTCCATTTTTTAATATAAGAAATCATGGGAATCTCTATATTATCTTTGTTTTCATTGTATGGCTGTGATAAAATAAAGATAAAATAAATCTGGATGTCGAGGACTATAGCAGTAAAATGTTAACCTTGAAAGACATTGAAATTCAGGGAATGAAAGAGTAGTTGATTGTCCAAAGGAAAATCAGAAATAAGAATAAATCAAGCCAAACATAAAAAAATTAAGGTTGTTTGGTTGGCTGACATCTCAACTCATGATCAGTTTTTATCCAAATCGACATCAGTTTGGTAGGATAAAATTTAAAGATTTAAACGGGTGCAGATAAAAGAAGAGCAGCATAACCAAGTTCTAAGCGTTCAATTTCAAATCACCTAATATACACATCAGAGTCAAGCAACAATTTGCCAAGAAAAAGAAAGAAAAGTAAAATAAAATAAAAAATAAAAATCTAGAGCTCACCTGAGGCCGAGATAGAACTGAGTCGGGAGGTTTAGGCGAGNAATAATTCATTTGAATTTTGAAATTTGAATTTCAAATTCAGGTGAGCTGGTGCCTAGCCTGTGTTCAGCCCGGGTTCAACCTGATTCAAACTCGAGTCAGACCCAAATTTAGCCCGGGCTGAACCCAAACCCGTGCCCCGCTAATTAAAAGAAATGTGCATCAATTTCTGTGCAGTTCGCGCGAGTGTGGAACCACAACAATATGAGTGTCTTTTCTAGCTAAAATCGACGTTCCGGACGCGTCGGCGCGGTCCGTTTCGTCATCCGGGGTTGTCCGGACGAATTTGCCAGCGGGCGAGTCAATTTAATCCAAAATTGTGTGTGATGCAACAAGTGCGTGGCTAAGTCACCAAGGGTTAACCTAAGGTCGTTTGATCCTATAGGAACTCATTTTCAGACCCTCTGCATGTTGGTCCTTAGCCCTTGCAACTAGAAGTTGAGTGCTTGGGACCATTCGTGCGAGTTTTTTCACAAAAATGAGTAAAGAAGCGGTTTGAAGTTCTACGGGAGGTGGGCTCCATTACTAGTCCGCTAGGATGGTCAACCAGGAACTCCTAAGGCTAGATTATGGGTTCTGGGAGTAGGAGACTAAGACCTCACTAAAATGAGGTCAACATTGTAATGGGAGGAGAATAAAAAATTATGAAGTAAATCCTTATCAAATCAAGACAATCTGTGTCATCGTCCAGGGACAAAAATGTTTTCTGTGATTTCAACCGTGCCATCATTCGAATGAATGCCCAAATGGTAAACAGCTTCATCTGCTTGAAGGGGGAGGTCGAAACAAATTCCGACAATGCTGAGCTGTGTCCATTCTCTAGATAAGAGGTCGAGGATGTTCTCGTTGACGATGGCGAATTCTTAAATTACATTTTGGAGAAGGTTCTGCTTGCGCCAAAACAGCCAATTCTAAGTCAACGCAATGCGAACTTCAGGACAAGATTTGTAATCGAAGGAAAGTTATGTGAATTGATTGTTGATAGCACTTGTACGAAAAACGTTATGGTCAAAGCAGTCGTAAAGGCTTTACAACAACTCAAAGTCGCCAAACATTCTAACCCATATAAATTTGGTCGGATTAAAAGGGGATGGAAGTTATGGTGAAAAAACGATGCAAGGTATCTTTCTTTATTTGAATTAACTTCTTGTGCGAAGTTAATTGTGATGTGGTTGAAATGAATGTGTCACTTGATTTTTGGCTGGTCTTGGCAATTCGATTTAAGGGCATGGTATGATGGTCGTGCTAATGCTTACACCTTCGAATTGAAGAGCAAGGTTCTGTTGTTACCAACAAATTCAAATACCACCGCCATTGTAAAGGAAATGAGGAAAAATCATCCTACATTATTGCCTCTGGATCACAATGGTTGCCAGCTTGCGAGAGCCAAGAAAAGATGTTCGCCTTGATTTTTCGGGCGAAAAATGATACTTCTTATGATGTAAACCCATCAGTCCAATAGCTCGTTCAACAATTTCAGATTTAATGCCATCCGAGCTCTGTAGCCAACTGCTGCCCTTGAAAAAATTTATCACATCGATTTTGTACTTGCTGCAACACTCCCAAATCATCCGCATTATAGAATGAGTTTGACAGGACATCAAAAGCTGCAAGCAATAGTGGAAGATTAATTGCAAAAATAGTTCATTCGGCATAGTATGAGCCCTTGCGCTGTTCCGACATTAATTGTTCTTAACCAAGATGGATCGTGGAGATTCTGTGTGGATAGCAGAGCTATAAAGAAAATTTTTATAAAACTCTTTTTTCCTATGCCTCTTACGGAAGTTTTATTGGATAATATAGCTAGAGCTATAGCATGTTTTCAAAATTGGACATGAGGAGCAAATACCATGAAATTCGTATATTATCGAGAAACGAATGGAAGACGACATTCAAGATGATATAAGCATTATATGAGTGGTAGGTTATGTCATTTGGGTTTTGTAATGCCCCAAACGCCTTTATGAGGCTCATGCATGAAGTTTTAAAACCCTTGCTGGGACGGTGTTCTACCGTGTATTTCGATGACGTACTTGTGTATGGTACCTTTTTGCAGGAACACCTGGAACATTTCAAATCTGTATTTTCTACTTTGTTGGAGCATCAACTATTCCTCAACCTAAATAAATGTGAGTTTGCTATGTCAGAAGTCCATATTTTGGGACTCATATTTTAGGCCGAGCTGGGGGTAAGTGTGGATCCACAAAAAAGTAGAAGCCATACAAACTTGGCCTTTTATAGGTATTTCATCAGAAACTTTAGCTCTATCGTGGCACTGTTAAGAGATTGTTTTAAGCAAAAATTCTGTAAATGGGGATGGGAGCAGGATGCTAGCTTCGAACAACTCAAAAATTGCTTGAGTATCGCTCTAGTTTTGAGCCTGTCGGACTTCGACAAACCATTCTAGGTGGAGATAGACGCTTCGACTATTAGAGTGGGGACAACGCTCATGCAAGTGGATGTATCAGTGGAGTTTTTCAGTGAACAATTAAGTCCAAATCACCAGAAATGGCTCACATATGAATAAGAGTTGTATGCTGTTATCATAGCTTTGAATAATTGGGAAAATTATTTACTACATCAAGAATTTATACTATATAGCAGCTGCTTCAAGTAGAAAGGCACATTTACTTATATCTTGACAAACAAGTATTACTGGGATGGAGTCCATATGAGAAGCATAACTGGAAGATGAGGAATTTACTCTCATTTGGACTAAATGTCACCAACAATCTGCTCCAATCGGATTTTCTATTTGGTAGGGGTATCTCTTAAAGGCAATCAACTATGCATTCCAAACACCTCTCTTTGTCAACATGCATTTGAGAATGCCACGATGGTGGAATAGCAACTCATACAGGGAAAGATAAAACCTTGTAAGTAATGCAAGCCTGATTTTACTGCCCATAGTTGCGGCAGGATGTTTGCTATTTCAAAGAGAAGTGCTCCGTATGCCAAAAGTATGAGAGTTCAAGACAGAATACGAAACTCTACCTTTTACTTCCTATTCCAGATTCAATTTGGGAAGACTTTAGCGTAGAATTCGTGTTGGGACTACCCCGTGCACGAGCCTGATTCAGTAATGGTAGTTGTGGATCGTTTTGAAAACTGACCTACTTTGTGGCGTGTAAAAAGACATATGATGCTCTTCGTATTTCTAAGTTATTCTTTTGAGAGTTCATTCAGTTACATGGTGCTCTCCGTCGTCCTGAGGTTGTTGGGTACCCTGATCTACTTAGTTTGAGAGGTGAACAGAAAGTTCTTGTCAGCAACCACAAATTGCGTCGTCCAAGAGATCTTCGTAGGCCTAAGCAGTTGAGTTAAATTTGCATTTGGTGATCTTTGTTCATTAGGTTTAATTTATGTTTTAGTGTCTTTTTCAAATTTTAGGGCTTGGAAAATTTTAAGTTTCTTAAGACTTCTTAGCCGATTAAATTTTTTGTTATTTTATTTATTTTGTTTGGGATGACTCAATCAAAATCCCATGATTTTGTCGTCCCGAGTCATTAAAGATTGCGGTTTGATTAGTCACAAGAGACTGAAAGATATTTTGTTAACAACCATGGGTTACCTCCTCCAAAATATCTTCTCAAATCAAGTTACATTTTAAGGTTTAAGTTTAAGTTTTAATGTCTTTTAAGGTGGATTTTTAGTCGTTTATGTTGGTTTGATAATTTTAACCCAAATTGTCCCTAATCGAGGCCAAGTGAGTTTTTACTTCCATACGAGGAGGCAAAACCTTACTTAACCTTCAGTCAACTTAATTTAAGTTAGATTCGTTCGTGTTGGACTGAACTGTTGGACTGAATTGTTCTAAAGAGATATTCCAAAATAATTCGAGTTAACCTAGATTAGGTTGATTGTCTCTCAAATTATCTTTAAACTTGTTCAACCGACCACAGGTTAATAGGATTAACTCAACTTTAATTTGTTTAAAATTAAACTAATTTCACTTGCTTTTATTTGACTTAAAATAAATAAAAAAAAATCAAGTTGACTAACTTAAGAATAGATCAATTTAAGCTGAACTAATTCAAGTTAAACCTCTAGGTTATATCAAGTTTAAGTTAAGTAGACTTGCATGAAGTCTGAGTTAATTTAAACTTGATCTTTAACTTTGAGTATGATTAGACTTAAATTAATCCTTGATTAATTTGAGGTTAAGGCTTAAATCAAATTTGAAGTAGAATCTCAAATTGGGTTAATCCAACTCGGGTTGGGCTGACCCAAAGCTTGCGATAACCCAAGTTGGATTGGGTTAATTCATGTTTTAAATGATTTGGGTTAACCTGACCTAGTTGGGTTGACCCGATGGTTCAATTGATTTGGTCTAGATCCAAGTTAAGTTAGACTTAGGCCGAATCGAAATAGAGTTTTTACTAAGTCTAACTTAGGCTACATCTAAAAGGAATTCAATTTGAACAAAATCTCAACTAGATTAGACTTAGGTTAGGTCTAGATTGAACTAGACCTGAAGAAGGTTCAACTTGAATTGAGTTTAATTTAGATCTAGGGCTTTGGTTCAATGTAAAAGTTAGGTTCAATTTGTGTTGAGCCTAGAATTGGGGATTAAGTTGACTTAGGTTTACTTTAGGTTGAACCTAAGGTTTAGGTTGACTTAGGCTCAATTTATGTTGAACCTAAGGTCTAGGTTGGTCTAACGTGAATTGCATTAAGCAAGGTTAAAGTTTGATTAAGTCTAATGTAAGTAAAACTTAATAGGTCATTTGAAATCCTCAACTTTAAACCATGAACAATGCCAAGTATACGAAATGACAAACCTCTAATTATGCGATTATCACAAGCAACAACAACGACAATAACAACAAGCGTTTATCCCACTAAGTGTGGTTGGCTATACCAATCTTTTTTTCTCCATTGTGTCATATTGAGGGTCATAGTTTCATTTAATTCTTATAAAATAAGATCATTTTTTATGCATCTCCAAATCTTTTTAGGTATACCTCCAATTTTCCTAACATAAGTCGTATCGAAAACATCTACTCTCCTAGCTGGGTCATTAAATGGTCGGCATATAATGTGACCCAACCATCTAAAGCGACTCTCTCTAATCTTGTTTGCCATTAGAGCTACTCCAACTTTTTCACGGATACATTCATTTCAAATTTGATCTCTCTAAGTGTAAAGCCACTCATCCACATGGGCATTCTCATCTTAACAACACTTAATTGTATGTTTCTCTTATACAGGCCAACATTTTGTGCCGTAGAGCATTGCAGGTGTCGGTCAAATTTTTTATGATTATTTGAAAATATGAATATGGAAATAATTTTAAAATTTAATTTAAATATAAGAGATATATAGTTTGAGTTTTAAAAGTAGTATGTTTTTAATTTTTGAGAAATGAGACCAAATGGATCAGTGGGGAGACGAGGGAGTCGAGCAGGCGACAGATGCTTCGATCGGGAGCTTCGATCGAGTCGCAGAGAGGAGCGGGTGAGCGAGGTCGAACGGGATCGAGGGAGGCGAGGTTTATCTTAAGCGAGGAAATGGCGAGGTTTATCTCGAGAGAGGAAGAGGCCATTTGGTGTCTTCTTCGTGAGGAAGGCGAATGACTTGAGCAGACTTCGATGCAGAGGGGAGAAGCCAATTCCGTGCGGGGAGGAGGAGAGTCGAATGCTATATCATAATTTTGTAATGTGTCCGTTACAAGAGATTGGGCGGGGAAATCAATACCTTCTATGCGCAGAGGAGGCTTAATTGGAAAAGAATTAATCTTCATTATACGTGGAGTTAATGATATATTTGAATTTTGAAATTTAAAATTTAAAATTTGTGGGATGAAGTAATTAGCCCGGGCTTAGCCCATGTTCAGCCCAAGTCAAACTCGAAATGAACCTGGGTTAAGCCCGGGCCCACGCCAGCTAAGTTTGCGCGCTCCTAACCCTTGCAATACAGGTGTCCTTCTGAGCTAAAGTTGACGTTCCGGGTGCGTCGGTGTGGTCCGTTTCGCCATCCAGGGTCGTTCAGACAAGTTTGCTAGCGGTCAGGCTAAAAAATGTGTCAACTTCGTGCATGGTGTATTGAGTGCGTGAATTGCGGCATTCGCGAGTGTTCGAGTCATGGCAGGTTCACCCATGGCCGTTTGATCCTATGGGAACTCATTTTCGGGCCCTCTACATGTTAGACCTTAGCCTTTGCAACCAAGAGTCGAGTGCTCGGGACTAGTCATGTGAGGCCTGCACAACAATGAGTCAAGATGTGGCTCGAAGTTCTACGGGAGGTGGGCTCCATTACTAATCCTCTAGGATGGTCAATGAGGAACTCCTAAGGCTAGATTATGGGTTCTGGGAGTAGGAGACTAATACCTCACTAAAAATGAGGTCAACAAATGAACCCCAATAGGTGTGGTGTGCTGAACAAACACACCACGCGTATTGATGTTGACCGAAGTGACCAATACAATCAAAATAACCATTTAAGTAGATCATACTCAGAATCAATCGATCTAAAGTTTAAATCAAATTTTAGTTGAGACTTTCCACTAGGGGATTCCAAATGCAAAGACAATAGCGTACTGATGATTTTCAAATGTTTATGCTAGGGATGAAGGGATTCGCTGCATGTTTGCGTCGTTTGATTGTTGTAAATTTAATCGAGTGAGGAGGTCAGTTTGAAAAAGGAAGTACAAGGTCACCAACGCGGGATTTATACCAAAATCTAGAAAATATCATGCATGCGGAAAATTTAGGGATAGGATGTGGAAAATATGTGGAAAGAATCAGATTCGTTGTACCGATCTTGAAATTTAAATTTGAAGGAATCAGAAGCCTTAACATCCATATAGGGGGACTCACACCGATCATCGAGAATTTGAAATTTGAAGAAATCAGAATTTGAAGAAATCAAAAGCCTTAACATCCGTATAGGGGGACTCATGCTGATCCTCGAGAAATTTGAAATTTGAAGGTCACGTCAGGAAAGAAGACCTTAACATTCTTTTAAGGGGGCTTTACATCCAACTTAAGAGGCAAAGAGGTGTAGGAAACTTTAACATCCATTGAAGGTCTTATTCCATTCCGCAAAAGTTTGAATTTAGAGGCAACATTAGGAAGTAAAACCTTGACATCCATTAAAGGGGGCTTTACATCCAACCAAAGAGGCAAAGAAGAGTAGGAAGCCTTAACGTCCATTGAAGGGTGTCTTATTCCACTTCGTAAAAATTTGAATTTAGAGGCAACATTAGGAAGGAAAATCTTAACATCCATTAAAGGGGGCTTTACATACAACCAAAGAGGAAAGGAGTAGGAAGCCTTCACATCCATTAAAGCGAGTTTAATTCCATTCCGCAAAAAATTGAATTTGAAGGTCACATTAGGAAGAAAAACCTTAACATCTAATAAATGGGGCTTTACATCCAACCTAAGAGGCAAAGATTAGGAAGGAAAACCTTAACATCCATTGAAGGGGGTTTTACATCCAACCTAAGAGGCAAGAGGAGTAGGAAGCTTTAACATCCATTGAAGGGGGTCTTATTCCACTCCGCAAAAATTTGAATTTGGAGGCAACATTAGGGAGGAAAACCTGAAAATACATTTAAAGGGGCTTTACATCCAACCTAAGAGGCGAAGAGGAGTAGGAAGCCTTAACATCCATTGAAGGGTGTCTTATTCCACTCCGTAAAAATTTGAATTTGAAGGCCACAATAGGAAGGAAAACCTTAACATCTATTTAAAGGGGACTTTACATCCAACCAAAGAGGGAAGGAGTAGGAAACCTTAACATCCATTAATTCCACTCCGCAAAAGTTTGAATTTGGAGGCAACATTAGGAAAGAAAACCTTAACATCCATTTAAGGGGACTTTACATCCAACCAAAGAGGCAAAGAGGAGTAGGAAGCCTTAACATCCATTGAAGAGGATCTTATTTCACTCCGCAAAAATTTGAATTTGGAGACAACATTAGGAAGGAAAATCTTAACATCCATTTAAGGGGGTTTTACATCCAACCTAAGAGACAAAGTGAAGTAGGAAGACTTAACATCCATTGAAGGGGGTCTTATTCCACCCCGCAAAAATTTGAATTTGTAGGCCACAATAGGAATAAAAACCTTAACATCCATTTAAAGGGGGCTTTACATCCAACCAAAGAGGCAAGGAGTAGGAAACCTTAACATCCATTAAAGGGAGTCTTATTCCACTCTGCAAAGTTTGAATTTGGAGGCAGTATTAGGAAGGAAAACCTTAACATCCATTTAAGGAGACTTTACATCTAACCAAAGAGACAATAAAGAGTAGGAAGCCTTAACGTCCATTGAAGGGAGTCTTATTCTATTCCGCAAAAGTTTGAATTTGGAGGCAATATTATGAAGGAAAATCTTAACATCCATTTAAGGGTGTTTTACATCCAACCAAAGAGGCAAAGAGTAGGAAACCTTAACATCCATTGAAGGGGGTCTTATTCCACTCCGCAAAAATTTGAATTTGAAGACCACAATAAGAAGGAAAATCTTAACATCCATTGAAGGGGGCTTTATATCCGATCCTAAGAGGCAAAGAGGAACATGAAGCCTTAACATCCATTGAAGGGGGTCTCACACCGATCCTCAGATATTTGCATTCGAAATTTGTGAAAATTTTGTGGGAAGTTTGTTGGATTTAGGAGAGTTGTGAAAAAAGTATGTGGGAAATTTTGCAGTGCATAATTTTGTTGAGATGTTTGTGCAGAGATTTGCAGTGTTGACATTGAACTATTTGGAAGTTTATGTTGAATTTGTGAAAATTTATGCAGTGTGGAGAATGTCTGTAGAAGTTTATGAAGTGCGAAGAAACTATACTAGCTTGGACAACTGCCGGGGTCATTACATCCAAACTAGATCTGGTTGAGAAATAACAACCATCAAGGAAATTACGCCAAATCCCAAGAAAAAGTCGGTCACATTGGGAAAGAATGGCGGAGACTTAAATCAATCCCAAGAGACGATCGAAGAAAATGTTCATGCGATAAGAGATGTGGTTCCGTAGAACCAGCTAAGCCCCATTCACACGAGCAATATGACCCAGATTTCCTGTGAGGGGAAACTTCGGGCCAAGAGAAATGACGCTAGTGATAAGTCGAGAAGGCTCAAGTTGATCAGGTTGAAATTTGAAGTGATGTTCAAAATTTTGATTTTTATCATTTTGCTTATTTGATTCGGTGTTGTGTTTCATTTCATTTTGATGTTGAGATTTATTTGACCTTGAATTTTATTTTATTATATTTATTTTAAGATTTGAACCCAATTTTAGACAGGTGCAACATTCGTGTTACTAAGAACAAAGTTTTGTTTTTGAAACATCAGAATGCATAGTACGTCTCGAGGCACTATCTACTGACTGTAGATATGTGTAAAAATAACTCATTCATTGAGGTACTATCAGAATTATATTCTTTCAAGTACACATAAAGATATGCTACTTTTAAGGACGTCACAACTCGAGAGGCTGCAACCTTGTACCGTCGTTGTAGTAGATATTGTCGTTTTTTTTATCACTGATTTGCGTAAAGATTTTCCACGTTGTTCTGAGGAATCGTTTTGACGTTCTTCAATTGTTGTCGGGGTTGAGTCTTCTGGGCATTGAAAGATATGACTTCAAGATAAAATTTCCATTAATTTGCTTATAACATAGTCATTTATTTTAATTCTTTCTTTTTGGGCCTAAGCATATATCAGAATATTTACTCATGTGATTAAAATATTTTTTATCTTCCAAAGATATTTCTGAGCCAATTAATAGCCGACCATAAGACCCAAGATTGTTGAACTTTTTCTTGAATATAATATCGAAAGAATTTCCTTAAGAAAACATTTCAAGTCTTATTTATTAGGGGAGGATTCATACACCAATTTTTGATTATATGCCTACCTCAAGCTTCTTCTCAGGGAGATTTTCACATAATTTATCTTTCCTCTTTGATTTGCTATTCCTTTTACTTTTGCTGAGAATTAATATATCTGACAGAGCACATTTGAAGATTTCTGAATTTCTAAGCTCAGCCACCATTTTTTTTTATTTTGAGCACACTTCAAAATCTTTTTTTTTTTCAGGGTGATTTTCACATAAATCTTTTTTTTAATCGTTTTCATTTGCTCTTTTTATTTTCTGAGAATTACTATATTTGGTAGAGCATATATTTTTTAAAGATTTTGAATTTCCAAACTCCCCTGCTCAATAATGCTCAAATATTTCTTAAGACAAATTCTGGAATATTATAGCTCGTTTGAAAGTCAGGACTCAGTTACTTGACAGAAAATCAAAAGACTTGTGATATTCTTAGTGGATTACTCATATTTCAATCATACTACTTTATCTGAAATTTACTTAGGTTTCAGTCCGAAGTCTTTAAAGTGAAAGACCCAGTTATTAGGGTATTAATTTAATTTTCCCCTGAAATCATAGCTTCTATCACAATGCTGGAATTTTTTATCTTGGATTACTCCTTTCTCGATTGTCCTGTTAACGAACATTGAATATTTTGTTAACTGTGCTTTCCATACATTGAACAGTTCTGAAAAACAAGTTCTTACTTTTATTGCGGTGGAAGGGAAGGGACGGACAAACATTGATATCACTAACATCTCTTTCGACAACAAAAGTAGTACAGTAGTGATCAAAATACAATATATCATTTGTCAGCTGCATCATAGTCAAATGGAACACTAAGATTGATCGAAATCATATTAGTAGAACCTTTTTCAGGTTCTTTTCAAAAATTCTTCCGGGATCACTATGCTCTCATTATTGAAGTTCTTCTCAAGCCAATCTTTAAAAGTGAAACAATCTTTTATGGTGTGTCCAATTAGCCCGTGATATGGGCAGTACATCGGATGATCTTTTTCATCAACTTCGTCTGGTTTATTCGGTTCAGGGAGCTTGAACTTAGGGTTCTTTATCAAATTCTGAAATATTTGTTCGACTGCCTCATCCTTGAAAGGATACATTTTGTTCAAACCATTCTTTATGTTCGGGGTTTCCCTCCATCTGTTTGAAAAAACCTCTGCTAAAACGACAGCTGATTATTCTGTCGAGGACGTTGGTAGATTCGTTGAGATTGTTCAACTTGTATCTGCAACGGTCGCTTACCCCTGTCAACCACTGCGACCATCCCATATTTCTTCTCAGATGTCTTCAATGGCTCTAGCTTCCCAGCTTTCTCAAAAATCCCAAGTTGCTTAGATTCTTCTTAAAGATTCCCAACTTTGCTAAGCAGCTTCTCGAATGTCTTGATGGTCAATCTCTTGAGTAAGAAACCCACTGGATCATGGATGTTCTTTAGAAGGATTTCGACTGCGTCTTGCTCCTGGAGTTGTGGCTCACACTTCATGTTTAAATTTCTCCATCGCAAGATGTAGTCCATCAATGTTTCGGTTGGCTTCTATCGCTCCACCACGAGATCACCGACGGTGATATGATGTTTAACTCCAGCAAACCGCTTAACAAAGAGGTCTTCTAATTCTGTAAATTTTTTCACCGAGCCATTGGGTAGTTCGACGTACTAGTCAAAAGCGATTCCCGAAAGACTGCTTACAAATTGACGACACAACAAAGCAACACTACCCCTCGCATTGCAACATTTTGCTCGGAAGTGTGCAACATGATGTTGGGGTTTCCCATTCCATCAAATGTCTTGAACGACGGTGGTACGAAACTTTCGTCTGTAATATAAAAAATTTCTGGCTGACTTGCTTCTGGAGTTGTCATTTGTGGTGACTGTGACTGTCCTTGAATTGTGGCCATCGCGATCATCATTTCTTCTAGTTGTTTCTTCATCTGGTTGATATGTTCATCACGTTGTTGAATGACTCTTTGCAACTCATCCACGTCGTTCTCGTCAGTGGGAAAAAGAGCATCGCTCGAGGGTAAGGTGGCTCTGGCCTCAACAACGTTGATTTCTACGAATTCCTCTTTCACATAATATGACGGCTCGTAGGGTTCATCACTCGTATCTTTTCTCCGTTCTTCAGACAATCGTGCAATATCGGTTCGAAGCCTTTCCAACTTAGCCTCGATCGACCTTCCTTTGATAACTTTAAGGTCAGTTGGAGGTTTTTGATGAGCCTCATCTCTTTTGTTGAGCACTGGTGTAGTCGTGTAGAAGTCAATTAGAACAGTTGGATTCATCGAAATTATATTGATGGAACATCTTTCAAGCTCTGTCAAATACTCTTTCGGGATCATTATCTTCCCATTTTTGAAATTCTTTTCGAGCCATTCTTTGAAGCTGATACAGTTCTCTATAGTGTGTCCGAGCAGTCTGTGGTAGGGGCAGTAGTTGGGATTGTTTTTCTTGTCGACTTCCTCCGGCCTCTTTGGTTCTCGTAATTTGAATTTGGGATTTTTAATCAAATCCCGAAACATCTTTGCTACAACTTTTCTAAAAGAATATACTTTGTTCAATTACTTAGCCACAGATGGACCCTCTATTTCATCCATCTGGCATGGCCTATGCTGGGATGACTGTTGACCGTGCTGTTGATTGTATTGTTGGCTATGCGTAGATCGTACTGCTGCAGATTTTGCTGGTTGATTTGTTGAGGCTGCTCGACCTGAATCTGTATTGACTGCTTGTCTTTATCCACCGTTGTTACTCTCTCAGTTTTCTCTTTGAATGTCATCGCTGGCTTTAGATTATTATGGAGAGATGACGACGGTACTGTGGTAGCAGCCCCATAGACTTCATCCTCTTTGTAGGTAGCAGGCAGCTGGTGAAGCTTACTCCCCATGAGCAGGGGTAAAGTTTCACTTAATCCTGTCTCATCCAGTCGGAGGTCGGTGTTAGGAGTATCCAGCTCTGTGGCTTTTGCCTTCTCGGCCCTTAGAATTTTCTAGTTGTGCCTCATTTCCTGTGTCTTGGTCAGTCGCACGGACTTAGAGTTGGACCCAATCTCGAATATGGAAAACGGCGGGGCAAAAGCATCGACTGACACTTCTTCGTATAGAATCTTCTTCTCTTTGTTTAATGGAACAATTGGTGTAGTAGCAATGAATCCGATGGCAGAAGCAAAAACAGTCTTGGGAGCGGTCCCTACGCTCATAGCGGCAGACTTTATAGCAATAACAGGGTTCTTTTCAATCAATACTCTTTTTAGAGGGGGGAGTTTTTTAGCAGACTTCAGGTTGAACTCTACAACAGGCTCGGTGGACCTGTCCGTTTCAGACTTCATCATTGTGGCAGCGACATTCCCGAACTTGACTTCAATATCGTCGTATTCTTGTCCAAACTTAATGACTGCCAAGTCAGGTAGCTCGCTCTTGCTAATAGCAAACTTCATTCCGGTGGCGAAAGCAAAGATCGGCTTTGGTGAAGACATTGTCTCTGTCATTTGAAAAAAAATTTCTGGAAGTCAGTGACGTCCAATGCCTTGTAATTTTAACGAAAGTACTCAAGTTAACGCACTTATCTTATGATTTGGGTATCCTTTGAAATTTATTCATGTGAATTTTATCTAAAATTTTGTGATTCGTTTCGCTTTGAAAATTTGATGGAATTTCGTTTCGTTTGGAGTTTAAATGGAAGATTGTGAGAGTGAAATTTTAGTGTTAACTCGTTCACAACAAGTCAAGATCAAAAAGGAATAAAGCATAGGACCCGGTCCGAGATTTGGAAGGGGTAACTTCGCATCGGACTCGCTTCAATAGACCACTCTTAATCTACCACACCTATTGGGGGTCCATCCCATTAAACCCTAGGGATTCCTGAACCCCTCTGCTTAAGGATAGTTAAGCAAATGGTTCTGAAATTCAAGAAGAGTTGACCATACTGACTCAAGAAAGAAATGAGCACAGTATGTCAACAGAAGAACAACAGTCTGGCCTACGATGGGCATGGACACACTGCTGATGTAAGAAGACAAAACCACTTGATCAAAATGGAGAGGAATTAGTCTCCAGCAGAGTCGCCAGAATCCGTCGGTCAACTTTTTTATGATCATTTGAAAATATGAATATGAAAATAATTTTTGAAATTTAATTTAAATATAAGAGATATATAGTTTGAGTTTTAAAAGTAGTATGTTTTTAATTTTTGAAAAATGAGACCAAATGGATCTCATTAGTCTGATAGTTTGCATAATCGTGTCCGATACCACGAATACTACACCCTCCCGAAAGATAAGTGTAGATCTCGGCGATAAACCCAATCCTGCAAAATAAGAGATTTGTGACATCCGTTTGGTTTGCGAACCTTTTATGTATGATTGACAAGTTCCCCTATCTAATACAAAGATTAAATAGGGTTCATTTTACCTGAGTTCCAGTTCCATATAAAGACAAGCCTCTATAGTTAATTAAATCTCAAATGACTGGGGTCAATTGAGAAAACTCTCGATAATGATCAAATGTATAGTCTTCAAGATTCTAAAGTTTAGGTTTTCACGATAGGACGTGAAAAATTAAGTGAGAGTGGCTCAAATAGGAACAATTATTTCAGGAGTCCAAAGAAAAGAAAAAGTAGAGGATATCACAGATCCTGAGGAGAACCCTCAGTGACTTCCTAAACTATCCTACTGTGTGGCTGCATTTTTAGAGATAATGTTATTCAATTGTTCAATCCTGCCAATTTTATTATTTGGGACTTACATATGAAAAATACCTGATTATGTAAATAGCCCACAGAGATAAGAAGGTTTACGTCGTGTCATATAACAATCTCAGAACCTAAGGCGGGTTAGGACTTACGCTGCACAACATGGTTGTATAGGAGCCTAGAAAGAGAGTGTGAGGATTTACGTTGCGCTGGGCAAACTACCTCGAAGTCCTATGGGTTATTATTATGCTAGGAAGAGATAATGTTGAAGAAGATCCTCTTATTGCTCGCTCCAAGCTCGTCGTCGTGCTACCCATAAAGTTGGCTCCAAGCTCCTGTTGCAGCAATGACTCTAGGGTTTAAGCGTTTGAGATTGGTGATTTGTATTTCCCAGTTTTGGTGTCAAAATTTGGTTTTGTTTTGTTTCGGTATTGGTTTTGGTTACAGTGCTGGTTTTGCTTGCAGAATAATCAAATTGCAGGTAAATAAAAGGTTCTTAAAATGTAAAATGCAGTAAAATAAAATGTTGTAGATGAACTGTAAAAGCGTACCTGTGCATCTGTTATTGTTGCGTTATTAGTGTTGCGAGCATAGTATGATTTGCAGCAAATTTAAATAAATTTGCAAGAAACTTAAACAATGTGAGAAAATCTAGCGCGGAAATCAGAAAAATGAGTTGTAAAAATCACGAGCAAAAGAAACCCTTAGCCACATATAAAAGATCAGGACTGGGTATAAGACATTGGTAAAAATGGGGGCTCCGAGCTGGGCTGTGTGCTTTCCGATCTTGAACAAGAGTTACCAGCCCGAAAATCTACAGCAGGCAGTCCTTAACCTCAATTCAAGTGACCAGCCCTGGACCTTTATAAATTTTCATAGAAAAATTCTCATGCAAAAGTTTTTGTTCTAGTCTTTTTTTATGCAGAGTTCTTTTTAACATGCAAAAGTAATTTTTATTCTTATTTTTGTAAATATTTTGTAAAGTCGTATAGTCCACAGACTAGTTCTCTAATCGTGCTAGAACTACTGACAACCTAAGAGTGTCGGGGGCAACGATCCCACCAAGAATCGACGAATAGTATAATGAATCATTCTCTCTCTCTTATTGAAGATCCTTGAGGTAGGAGATACTATTATAATAATCTCATTTCGTATCCCTTGTTTAAGCACACATAAACAATGTCGTCATCGCCCTCGCTACTTAGATCCTAGACTTATCCTAGTCCGATGATCCATATGTGGCATTAACAAATTTTCCCAATTGCAGGAGGATTTGAGTGTAATATCCAAACTCAAATCCCAGTGCACTGGGTTTCACTATAGATTAAGTCATGACGGGAATTCCACTATTGATTTAATTAAGAAAGCATGAACTACGTCCTGGTGCATCCTCATGTCTAGTGTCATAATCTGTTTGTGAATTAGGGTCAAGTGTCAAGTTTCGTTATTTATTCAAAAATTAAGTGAATGAATGTTCACCTAAGGTGTGCTCCTAAAATCTAGGAAGTCTATACTGAAAAATGGGTGGATGAACTCTCACCTAGGGTGTGCTCCTAAAATCTAGGAAGCCTATGCTGAAAATTAGGTGGATGGACTCTCACCTAGGGTGTGCTCCTAAAATCTAGGAAGTCTATGCTGAGGATTAGGTAGATGGACTCTCACCTAGGTTGGGCTCCTAAAAACTAGAAACTCTATGCTGAGAATTAGGTAGATGGACTCTCACCTAAAGCGTGCTCCTAAAATCTAGGAGACTTACACTTTAACTTGTGCTTAAAGTGTTTCAAAGTGTTCTACCCTCAATTAAGTGTATTCCAACTAATCCTCAAATATTTCTTAGTGTCTTCCAAATAATTAAATCAGAAACTCCCACTGTTTGACTTGACCATTTAACAAAAATACCAAAACAAACGAAAAGAAAAGGTTGATCCACCTTTAAAACTAACAAATAAAAAAAGGAAATAGCAAGTGAATCAACCTAAAAACACGTTTAAAATCTTTCAACAACTGTAATTAAATACTCTCGAGAAGAGTGCTTAAGTTTGTTCAAAAACTGCACAAAATCGACCTGAATCGACACATAAAGTGACCCCCAATACAACGACCAAAATCAGCCCAAATCAGCACCTATAGTGGCTTCAAAACAGTGCACAAAATCAGTTCAAATTGACACCTAAAGTGGTTCCAAAACAGTGCATTAAAATCAGACCTTAAATTCACCTCAAAACATTGTGTAAGCCTCTCTAAATCAACAAGCAAAAACACCCCCAAACAATGTCGAAATTGCTCCTAAATGGTGCCCAAAANAATCTCTATTGAGGAAGATTTCCTCAGACAAAAAGCTTGTGATAATCATTTCAAGAATGGTGACAGAAATACGAATTATTTTCATGCCACTATCAAACATCGCCGTAACATAAACACCATCATCAAGATTATTACCGATGAGGGCTCCACTCTTACTGATGCTGATCATATTAGATCTAATGCAGCTGATTATTTTTCTTCTCTTTATGCTGATACTCCACCCATCACTGGTATTATCTCTGATTATTTTGAGGACCAGAGAGATATGATCTCCAATCTCTCTTTGTCGGACCCCCCTACTGAGTTGGAAATTTTCAATGTCTTTAAAGATATTAGCTCACAGAAGGCTCCTGACCCCGATGGTTTCACCTCCACTTTTTATATTTCTTGTTGGGACATTGTTAAGAAGGAAGTAGTGTTGGCTATTCAAAACTTTTTCCAGGGAGTTGAACCTACAAAGTATTTCTCTGCTGCCCTGATTGTTATCATTCGTAAGTCTACAGCTAAATCACACTAGAAGAATTTTAGGCCCATATCATTAACCTCGGTCATATATAAAATCATTAGTGAAGTGATTGTGGCCCGTCTCCAACCTCATCTCCCTTTTCTTATTTCTCCTCAACAATCGACCTTTATTAAAGGTCGTGACATTTCTGATAATATTCTGTTGGCACATGAAATATTACAGGATCTTGATAAAAATTGCAGGGGTGGCAATCTGGTGATCAAACTTGATATCAAAAAAGCTTTTGATACCTTAAATTGTGATTTCATCGTCAATGTTCTCAAAGCTAGAGGTTTTAATACAAGTTTTTGCTCCTTGGTTAAAAGATGGCTCGCCAACAATTATTATTCTGTCTTGGTCAATGAAAACTCTTATGGTTTCTTCACTGCTTTTCGGGGCATCAAATAGGGAGATCCTCTTTCTTCTATTATTTTCATTTTAGCTTTTGATTATTTCTCTAGGATGCTTAACAGTTTCCAACTCACATCCACATGCTCGGTATTCCAAAAAAGCTAAAATAGTCTCTCACCTTGCTTATGCAGATGATATTATTATTTTTACTAATGCTTCTAAACTTGCCATAAAACAAGTGACGGGGCTTTTACAAGAATTCCAAAGCTGCTACGTTCTTCGTTTTAATAGTGACAAATGTCAATTGTTTTTTGGCAAACACGTTAAGCAACATATTATTCATTGGGGTGTTATGTTTACAGGTTTTCATAATGTCTCTCTTCCCCTTAAATATCTTGGGGTGAATCTGATAAGGGGGAGAAGAAAACGGGTGCATATGGATGATGTGATTGATAAAATCAAACGTAAAGTGCATGATTGGAGAAATGTTTTCCTTTCCACTGGGGGCAGGATCTCTTTATTTAATAGTGTTCTTCAGAGTATTCCTTTATATGCTTTGCAAGTGTTCAATCCCAAGAATAATGCTATTTGTACTATGGAGAAGCTCTTTAATAAATTTCTTTGGGTGGGGAATGATGCAAAGAAAATCTGGAGTACTTGGCATAAAGTTTGTAAGCCTAAAAAGACTGGTGGTATCGATTTAAAAGCACTAAAGCAAACTGTGAAAGTGAACCTACGTGATTCAAATTTAGATTGAGTTCCTCTCTTTGGGCTATGTTTATGAGGCTAAAATATTGTGCTAATATTCATCCTTTCTTAGTCTCATGGAATGTTGGAGATTCTCGTATTTGGAAAGTTGTGGTGAATGTTAGAGATACAACAAATGGTTTCATTTTTTGGGACATTGGGGAGGGGAAGATTTCCTTCTAGAATGAAAATTGGGGTTTTTCACATAATTCTGATTTATCTCACTCCCCCATTCTAACTCTTTATTGGTCTCTGATTTCTTTGATAATGAAGGTTGGGATTTTTCTAAATTATGCTCTACGGTTGGGGAACAAAATGTAAAGCATATACTCACAATCCCTTCACTCCTACTCATAGAGAGATCTCCCCATGTGGAAAAGAAGCAATTCTCTCTTGGTTTGCAAGCTCATTTATGGTACTCTACACTCACATCGTGACTGGATATGGGGTAAATGATTTGACATAAATATTTATCCTCCTTCTATATCCTTTTTTCTTTGGCGTTATCTAATGTCTTTAATCCCACTGGATGACATTATTAAGCTTAAGGGCTTGAAATTAGCTTCTAGATGTCATATGTGTAAAATGAAGGAGGACAATATAACACACATTTTCTTTGAGTGTGCTTTCTCTTTAGAGGTTTGGGATATGATTGACGCTCACTTTGGTTTCTCTTGGACACATAGAGGATCTTTAACTAGTTATTTATGACAATGAAAGGATTTTGATGCCTGCAAGGAGAGGTTTTCCCTCCCTTTATTGGTTATGTTGTTCCTTTGGAACTCCAGAAATAGCTTTAAGTATCACACCTCTCCCCCATCTATTACTATGGTTGTTGCATATGTGATTGACTATTGTAATAAAGTTTTAAGAGCTAGCTCTTCCGTGGTTAAAGCCACTAAGGCCCCTCGACTTATTTTGTGGGCTCCCCCGCATGCTAATTATGTGAAATTAAATGTTGATGGCTGTTGACATGCTGACTATGCTGCGGTTGGGGGTTTATTTAGAAATTTTGAGGGGAAATGCCTTGATTTTTTTGCTTCCCCAGTTATTGCCGAAACTTCATTGGCTATTGAGTGTTGGGGAGTCTTTTTGGCTTTAGTAGTGGCCAACATTTTCAATTCTCGTAAGCTGGAGGTGGAGATGGATTCAAAAATGCTTTATGATATTTTGGTTGGCACTACTTCTTCTTTCTGGGATTTAGTTTGTATATTTAAAAGAATACTGGCTCTTATAGCTGAAAAACATCTTGAGGTTAACTGGAAGTTTATTCATAGAGAGGGCAATTCTCCTGCTGACTGGCTTGCTAAAAATGCAGGGGAGATTTGTCACGTTGGCACACATCCCACTGTCCCTCTTCAGAGACTTATCATTGGAGATACTTTAAATCTCCCCTACATTCGGTTCTAAGATTTTATGTGTTTTGGCCATCAAATGTTGCCCTTTCGGTTAGGCTGGACATTGCTGAATTTTCTCTTTTAGGTTTCCTCTATTTTGTTTGGCTTAGTTGGTTTTGTCATTTATTACAGGATGCTATCTTTTTTGAAGACACAGGCTGTGATGGAGTCCTTGCTCTTGGCTGCGACATAGAGGACAGTTCCTCTACAAGACTTTTTTTGTTTTGTTTTCATTCAAGATACTTCCAAGATATACAAGCACACATGATTACTCTTTTTTATTTTGGATTCTTTTTTTGGTTTTGGGGTATACCTGTATTTTGGAGGCTACTTTTCGAGTGAGTTGTACTACGGGAAGAGGGACCCCTAGGGGTGAGTCAAATGTATTTTTTTGTGTTTTCTAGATGGGGACCCTCTTCCCCTCCCTAACTTTGTACTTTCTTTTTAAATATTAACGCGTAGGGAGCCACCGCTACTCTTTGCCAATATAT
>JXCR01090945.1:18739-31082 GCA_002079205.1 Phalaenopsis hybrid cultivar | reverse complement strand
CTTTGTTTACTCCTACATGGTTTAATTCCAATGGATGATATTCTTAAATTAAAAGGTTTGAGATTGCCTTCCCAATGTCTCTTTTGCAAAAATGATGAAGAAACTTTTAATCATGTGTTTTTCACATGTACTTTTTCCTATAAAATATGGAGTATGTTGTGTGATTTGGTTGATTTCACAACCCATATAGCTGGTTGGGTTGATGATTCACATTGTAAAGACTTCTGGTCCCAACCCTCATTTAAAATACATACATATATATATATATATGTATGTATGTATGTATATATATATATATACATATGTATGTATATATATATATATATATCTACATATATATATATATGTATATGTATATATGTATGTATNTAGATCATACTATGGTAAATTATTGTGCTACATTTCTTCACCTTGTTTGGCTGACTGTGCTCTCACGGTTGAACTTTATGCTATTTGGTTGGTTGTCCATGTAGCGGTTAAACTGAATTGGGAGTTTTTTCAAGTTGAAATGGATTCTGTCATTCTCCTTGATCTATTAACTAATGGCAGTAATCCACCTTGGTATCTCTCTAATTTTCTTTGTAGGATAAAATTTTTATCGTTATTACTTGGAACCATACATTTAGGGAAGCTAATGGCCCGACTACTTATTTGGCAAGGAAGGTAACTATAAACAAGCAAATCATATTGAAAAGCACACCAAATAGTGTGCTGAAAAGATTACTGAATGGAGATAATATTAATATACCTTACACTAGAGTCTATCCTGTTTTGGATACCACTGGGAAACTATGCTTTTCTGGTTTCAAATTTTTCTTCTTATTGTGCTGAGTTTGATTTGTTTACATTAATTTTGGCTTCTTTGCATGCTTTGATGGTAAATATAAATGTTGAAGCTGCTCTCGGTATGATGTTTCAAAATGTAATGCCTTTTATCAAATCAATCAACGGTGCAGCTAAGTAGATGCTGTTGTTCGATTGTTGGATTTACGATAACTTATCCATTTTTTTTCTTATTTTATGTTCTCCTGATTCNAGATGTTGTTGTTCGATTGTTGGATTTACGATAACTTATCCATACTTTTTCTTATTTTCTGTTCTCCTGGTTCGGCTTCGGTTTTTTTAATTTAAGATTATTGGATGCTGCGGGAAGGGGTGTTAAGTATTNAGATGTTGTTGTTCGATTGTTGGATTTACGATAACTTATCCATACTTTTTCTTATTTTCTGTTCTCCTGGTTTGGCTTCGGTTTTTTCAATTTAAGATTATTGGATGCTGCGGGAAGGGGTGTTAAGTATATATGTACATACTTACACCGAAGCTTACACCGAATCGGTTTTTTCTGTTCTCCTATATGTGCTAATTCAAATCAAATATAATCAAACTCGGGATCGAGGAACTTACACCGAAGCTGCCAACCAACAGGAGAACAGTTGTGTGCGCACGCGCGTGCACCCACCCACCCACACATATATGTATATTTATATATTTGTACATATGCTTGTATGTATATGTATGTATATGTATGTATGCAAGTATGTTTGTATGTATTNTATGTATATGTATGTATGCAAGTATGTCTGTATGTATGTATGTAGGGTCACTGTAAGTCCCAACAGGTCAAGGGTTCGACCTCACCGTGTCGTGGGGTCTCTCAAATATTAGGCATATGCCGCAGACATCCAATCATAGGTGCCTGAGCGCAAAAGGTGTGTGTGTGTGTGTGTGTGTGTGAAATCCATGATGAAAATAAAAAATTTCTAAGTTAGAGTGAAGCTCTTACCAATAGAAGATGAAATCAAATACTTTTAGGCTTTAAGATTTCCTCAAATACACCAAATGTCAAGCCCTAGGTTGAGTTTTGGCATTGGTTTAGAAGTAGGAGACGACCCAAGGAGTAAAAATGGAGTTTTACATGGGTATTTAATGATTTTAAGTGAATTTGAGCATTTTTTGGAAATTGGAGCCTCATGCACTAACACAAAAAATTTTCAGATTTTGATTTTCTTTGAAAAGCTGCTACGTACCACACCACATCAACCTCTAATTAACTTAAACACTTATAATCATAATTAAATAATTTTCTAATACATAATTTCAGAAACAGCAGAAAACTCACGTATATATATAAAATCCAAACGATTACAAACTAAACGTTTTCAAGCCAACACATTTAATTCAGCGTTGAAATCAAGCCAACAAACTAACGTTGAAGCCTAAATATCAAACATTTAACAAACAACACATATAAGGTTCTGTAATAAAAGTAAATCAAAACCAATACAAACACATAACATTTAAAAGCAATTATAGCTACGAATTTCGTACTTAAACGGGTTCAAACATCTTCTTCACTTTCATCTTCTTGAATGTTTTTCATGGATCGGTAGTGCACGTATAAGTTGTAAAAATTTCGGTGAGGAATATCGTCCGTCGAATCTTCTTCAATCCAAGCATTTTTCATAAACATGCGCACCAAACCTTCTTCAATAAGTCTAGTGTGTTTGAAGTGTTCTTCATCCTCCAATCCAGGAAGGTACATTTCAGAAATATTTGCAACTAAATGCATAAGACTTTGTACCTCTTTTTTCAACTTCTTAATCCTTTTCAAAAGTGCAATAAGGCTAAATAGGCGATAAATTTTGAGATGATTGATCCATCAATATATTTATATCGTTCTCCTCCCTGATTCCTGTGCAGTTGTAATAAACTTTTTGGTTCATAGGCTTCCAAGAGAGAAACACTTTTTCTCAACTTTCANAACATATTTAAAAGCATCTTGAGATTCCATTTAGAATCAACGTAACAATCAACCACAACTAGGTTTCTATTTTATGCCCAATTAATTAAAAATGGGACTTAAAATGGCATTGCCCAAAATTGTTAGAACATGCATGGAAAACATTAAAACATGAGCAAAATCAAGATATTGGTGATTACATACAACCACATCATTTTGTCGCATACCTAATAAATTTTACTATTCTAAAAATTTAAGAATTAGGAAAAGTCTTAAGATTAATTTGAAAGTCTCATTAAATATGATGTGGATGAAACCATAGATGAGAATTTTAAGCATCCTTGTGATAACTGCATAAAATTGAGTTAAGTGATGGTGATAGATATGGGTAAATTATTTATAGAATTCAGGTTGGAGGGTTGAGGTGGAGGAATACATTGAGTCTATTGTATAATAGAAAAGTACCGCTTAGCTTAGAGGAAAATTTTATAAGATGATGGTGAGACTGCTGTTGACCTCATTTTTAGTGAGGTCTTAGTCTCCTACTCCCAGAACCCATAATCTAGCCTTAGGAGTTCCTTGTTGACCATCCTAACGGATTAGTAATGGAGCCCACCTCCCGTAGAACTTCGAGCTACACATTGACTCATTTTTGTGCAGGCCTCACATGAGTAGTCCCAAGCACTCGACTCTTAGTTACAAGAGCTAAGGTTTAACATGTAGAGGGCCCGAAAATGAGTTCCAATAGGATCAAACGGTCATAGGTGAACCCGCCATGACTCGAACACTCGCGAATGCCGCAATTCACGCACTCACTACACCACGCGCGAAGTTGACATATTTGTTAGCCTGACCACCGGCAAACTTGTCTGGACGACCCCGGATGACAAAACGAACCACGTCGACGCGTCTGAAACGTCAACTTTAGCTAGGAAGGACACCCGTATTGCTAGGGTTAGGCGCGCGCAAACGACACGAAAATCGATGTATATTTTTTTTTAGCTGGCGTGGGCCCGGGCTTAACCCAGGTTCATTTCGAGTTTAACTTGGGTTGAATATGGGCTAAGCCTGAGCTAATTACTTCAGCCCACAAATTTTAAATTTCAAATATATCATTAACTCCACATATAATGAAGATTAATTCTTTTCCAATTAAGCGTCCTCTAAGCATGGAAGGTATTGATTTCCCCACCCAATCTCCTGTAACGGACACATTGCAAAATTCTGACATAGCATTCGACCCTCCCCGCACGGAATTGGCTTCTCCCCTCTGCATCGAAGTCTGCTCAAGTCATTCGCCTTCCTCACGAAGAAGACACCAAAAGGCCTCTTCCTCGCTCGAGATAAACCTCGCCATTTCCTCGCTTGAGATAAACCTCGCCTCCCTCGATCCCGTTGATCTCCCTTCGCCCCGCCTCCCTCGATCCCATTCAACCTCGCTCACTCGCTCCTCTCTGCGACTCAATCGAAGCTCCCGATCGAAGCATCTGTTGCCCGCTCGACTCCCTCGTCTCCCCTTTGCACCAGGAGTTCTCTCACCCCTCTCACCTCTGCGAACCGAAGGAGCCCCTGTTCGACTCCCTATTCTTCCACGACCCGAAGCCACACGCCTCCCCTCTTTCGATCGAGAAGCACTAGCACGCTTGCTCCCTTCTCCACCGAACAACTGCTTCGTCTCTTCTTCATCCGATCGAAGTTGTTCACCTCTTCCTCCCTCACACACCGAAAGCATTTGCCTCTTCTTCCTCCCGCTCGGCTCGCGTCTCCTGCTCAACTTTCTCGCGTTTGATTCCGCCTCCTTCCTCGCTCGACCGAACAGTNATATATATATATATATATATATATATATATATGTATGTATGTATGTATGTATATATATGTATCTATATATATACAACCTCTATGTATATATAATCGGGATGATCACGGCCACTCTGCTAGGGTTTGGCACCGCGGGCGATTTCTTGGCGACGCGAAGATGTTAGCGGTTGAACGACAACAACTTTTGGTGAGATCTTTCTGGTTTTTCATTTTAGGCTTTCCCCTCGCTCTCGGTTTTCATCTCTCGTCTTCTTCTCATTACGGCATGGATAAGACTTACGCTGGGGTCACTGCGCGGATTTCTTCTTCTGTGTCTCCTCCAAAGTTTGCCTTCCCTTCTTTCCATGATTCGCTTGTTATTGGGGGTGATTTTAGCTTCATTAAACCTCAAGGTCGTAAGGGGGGTAAAAACACGCTTTTTCTCTCCGACACTTAGAACTCGATTCTCCCCTCTGCTTGTCGTTTTCATTTGGTTGGTAAATTCCTCTATGGTCTGCCGAAATATGATTTTCTGTTGAAAAATTGAGTTGTTGAAATTATCGGGAGGATGGAAGATCGGGGTCTTGGATAGCCGACATATTTTGATACAACTTTCTAATGAAGATGATTATTCAAAGCTTTTCGCTTGTAGAACTGTCCATTTTGGTGATGTTTGGATGAATGTCCTTAAATGGACAACTGACTTTGACCCCAAAACCGAGCTCTCTGTTATCCCTGTCTGGCTTAAACTGTCTGGTCTGAAAGTGCATTTGTTCAATCATGAAATTTTATTCTCGATTGCTGCCATGTACGGGAAACCTCTTTGGCACCGCGGGCGATTTCTTGGCGACGCGAAGATGTTAGCGGTTGAACGACAACAACTTTTGGTGAGATCTTTCTGGTTTTTCATTTTAGGCTTTCCCCTCGCTCTCGGTTTTCATCTCTCGTCTTCTTCTCATTACGGCATGGATAAGACTTACGCTGGGGTCACTGCGCGGATTTCTTCTTCTGGGTCTCCTCCAAAGTTTGCCTTCCCTTCTTTCCATGATTCGCTTGTTATTGGGGGTGATTTTAGCTTCATTAAACCTCAAGGTCGTAAGGGGGGTAAAAACACGCTTTTTCTCTCCGACTCTTAGAACTCGATTCTCCCCTCTGCTTGTCGTTTTCATTTGGTTGGTAAATTCCTCTATGGTCTGCCGAAATATGATTTTCTGTTGAAAAATTGAGTTGTTGAAATTATCGGGAGGATGGAAGATCGGGGTCTTGGATAGCCGACATATTTTGATACAACTTTCTAATGAAGATGATTATTCAAAGCTTTTCGCTTGTAGAACTGTCCATTTTGGTGATGTTTGGATGAATGTCCTTAAATGGACAACTGACTTTGACCCCAAAACCGAGCTCTCTGTTATCCCTGTCTGGCTTAAACTGTCTGGTCTGAAAGTGCATTTGTTCAATCATGAAATTTTATTCTCGATTGCTGCCATGTACGGGAAACCTCTTTGGCACCGCGGGCGATTTCTTGGCGACGCGAAGATGTTAGCGGTTGAACGACAACAACTTTTGGTGAGATCTTTCTGGTTTTTCATTTTAGGCTTTCCCCTCGCTCTCGGTTTTCATCTCTCGTCTTCTTCTCATTACGGCATGGATAAGACTTACGCTGGGGTCACTGCGCGGATTTCTTCTTCTGTGTCTCCTCCAAAGTTTGCCTTCCCTTCTTTCCATGATTCGCTTGTTATTGGGGGTGATTTTAGCTTCATTAAACCTCAAGGTCGTAAGGGGGGTAAAAACACGCTTTTTCTCTCCGACACTTAGAACTCGATTCTCCCCTCTGCTTGTCGTTTTCATTTGGTTGGTAAATTCCTCTATGGTCTGCCGAAATATGATTTTCTGTTGAAAAATTGAGTTGTTGAAATTATCGGGAGGATGGAAGATCGGGGTCTTGGATAGCCGACATATTTTGATACAACTTTCTAATGAAGATGATTATTCAAAGCTTTTCGCTTGTAGAACTGTCCATTTTGGTGATGTTTGGATGAATGTCCTTAAATGGACAACTGACTTTGACCCCAAAACCGAGCTCTCTGTTATCCCTGTCTGGCTTAAACTGTCTGGTCTGAAAGTGCATTTGTTCAATCATGAAATTTTATTCTCGATTGCTGCCATGTACGGGAAACCTCTTTGGCACCGCGGGCGATTTCTTGGCGACGCGAAGATGTTAGCGGTTGAACGACAACAACTTTTGGTGAGATCTTTCTGGTTTTTCATTTTAGGCTTTCCCCTCGCTCTCGGTTTTCATCTCTCGTCTTCTTCTCATTACGGCATGGATAAGACTTACGCTGGGGTCACTGCGCGGATTTCTTCTTCTGTGTCTCCTCCAAAGTTTGCCTTCCCTTCTTTCCATGATTCGCTTGTTATTGGGGGTGATTTTAGCTTCATTAAACCTCAAGGTCGTAAGGGGGGTAAAAACACGCTTTTTCTCTCCGACACTTAGAACTCGATTCTCCCCTCTGCTTGTCGTTTTCATTTGGTTGGTAAATTCCTCTATGGTCTGCCGAAATATGATTTTCTGTTGAAAAATTGAGTTGTTGAAATTATCGGGAGGATGGAAGATCGGGGTCTTGGATAGCCGACATATTTTGATACAACTTTCTAATGAAGATGATTATGCAAAGCTTTTCGCTTGTAGAACTGTCCATTTTGGTGATGTTTGGATGAAGGTCCTTAAATGGACAACTGACTTTGACCCCAAAACCGAGCTCTCTGTTATCCCTGTCTGGCTTAAACTGTTTGGTCTGAAAGTGCATTTGTTCAATCATGAAACTTTATTCTCGATTGCTGCCATGTACGGGAAACCTCTAATGCTTGATGCTCATACCTTCAATCTCACAAGGCCCTCGGTTGCTAGAATATTAATTGAGAGGGATGTCACCTTACCTCCACCGGAGGATATTTGGATAGGCTCTACTCATACGGGTTACTGGCAGTCGGTTTTGCTTAAAAACATCCATATTACTGTAGGCATTGTAGCATGTTTGGTCATGACTCTGAGCATTGTTTCCATTTACATCGTGAATTAAGGAAATTATCTACCAATCGACCGCCCCCCTAGAGAGCAGAAATCTGCTCTCCCTACTTTCTCACAACCATCTATGCAGACTGTTGATGCGGTGGTGGTTTCGGTTGACCCTCTTGCTGAGGATGTTGCGGCGGTTGGAGGTTGTAATGATTTGTCTGTTCCTTCTTTAGAAATTAACATAATACCTACTCCTGGTATGGGGGATGTTGAGGTGGCTCAAGGGTCTTTACCTGTGGATGTTACAGTTACTGACTTGGTTGAATTCCCTGTCTTCACTGACCTTCAAATCGAACCCTCCACTCACATACCTGTAGTTGCCGACCCCGCCCAACCTTCCTCTTTCGATCCCTCACATTATCTCTTCACAGCAGGATCTATCAGCAATTGTTGTCTATGTCCTTGAATCTGAATGGCAAATTCAGAGATATAGTAGAAAACGAGGGAGAAGGAAATCTGAACTACCGAAATTACCACAATCAAATACTACTGATGTCACTTATTACTCAGAAGGTGAGCACTGGCACCTACCCTCTAGGATTGCTAGAGGGGAGGGTGTCATGGGCCATAATGTTTAATGTTTTGGTGTGGAACATTAGAGGAGTGGCGGACCCTCACTCCTTTAATCATTTAAAGCATTTACGTAGGGTCTATAAACCTAGCATCCTTGATATTTTGGAGCCTTTTGTTTCAATTCATAAAGATAGCATCATCAGGAGGCTCAAGGGTTATTCGCATTTTTGCAATGTGAACAACAAAATTTGGCTTTTTTGGAAGAAGGATATCACTGTTAATATCATTGATGACAATGTGCATTATGTTCTCATTCAATATCAATTTGAGCTATTTTCTGTTTGGGCTACGTTTATCTATGCTAGCTCTCACTTAAGGGATAAATTCCTTCTTTGGCAACAACTTACTCATATGGGGGCCATAATTAATGATAATTGGTTTGTTGGAGGCGATTTAAATATGATTATGTCGCCTACAGAGAGATGGTGGTGCTAAGGTTAACACAAATCTTATTAATCGTTTCTGTGAACATATTAAGGAAGCTGGCCTTTATGATTTAGGTTTCTTTGGTCCTCCTTACATTTGACGGAGAGGTTTTCTGTTACAACATTTGGATAGATTCTTGGGAAACTCTCAGTTTTTGAGCTACGATAATATCATTCAAGTCAAGCATTTGAATCATGCTGCTTCGGATTATAACCGATCCTGATTACTTTAGCTTTTCATTCCAAGCCTTCTCGATATCATTTTAAATTTCTTAATGTTTGGGCTACTCACACAACTTTCATTGACTTGATTAAACAGGTTTGGGTCTCTTACGGAAGTGGGAATCCTTGGCTTATGTTTTGGCAACTGCATAAGAATGTGACTTTTCATTTAAAAAGATGGAACATTGACATTTTTGGTAATGTTCACTCTAGGGTTCTAAAGGCCCAACAAGAGGTGGATGATTTCAAAGCTCAGGTGATTGCTACTCGTACTCCCGATCTTGGGCCTAAACTAGCAGATGCTCACCACATTCTTTTAGAGGAAATTTGAAGATTTCCTCAGACAAAAAGCTTGTGATAATCATTTCAAGAATGGTGACAGAAATACCAAATATTTTCATGCCACTATCAAACATCGCCGTAACATAAACACCATCATCAAGATTGTTTCCGATGAGGGCTCCACTCTTACTGATGCTGATCAGATTAGATCTAATGCAGCTGATTATTTTTCTTCTCTTTATGCTGATACTCCACCCATCACTGGTATAATCTCTAAGTATTTTGAGGACCAAAGAGATATGATCTCCAATCTCTCTTTGTCGGACCCCCCTACTGAGTTGGAAATTTTCAATGCCCTTAAAGATATTAGCTCATAGAAGGCTCCTGGCCCCGATGGTTTCACCTCCACTTTTTATATTTCTTGTTGGGACATTGTTAAGAAGGAAGTAGTGCTAGCTATTCAAAGCTTTTTCCAGGGAGTTGACCATACAAAGTATTTCTTTGCTGCCCTGATTGTTCTTATTCCTAAGTCTACAACTAAATCACACTAGAAGGATTTTAGGCCCATATCATTAACCTCGGTCATATCTAAAATCATTAGTAAAGTGATTGTGACCCGTCTCCAACCTCATCTTCCTTCTCTTATTTCTCCTCAACAATCGGCTTTTTTTAAAAGTCGTGACATTTCTGATAATATTTTATTGTCACAGGAAATATTACAGGATCTTGATAAAAATTGCAGGGGTGGCAATCTGGTGATCAAATTTGATATCAAAAAAGCCTTTGATACCTTAAATTGGGATTTCATAATCAATGTTCTCAAAGCTAGAGGTTTTAATACAAGTTTTTGCTCCTTGATTGAAAGATGGCTCGCCAACAATTATTATTCTGTCTTGGTCAATGAAAACTCTTATGGTTTCTTCACTGCTTTTCGGGGCATCAAATAGGGAGATCCTCTTTCTTCTATTATTTTCATTTTAGCTTTTGATTATTTCTCTAGGATGCTTAACAGTTTCCAACTCACATCCACATGCTCGATATTCCAAAAAAGCTAATATGATGGTCTCTTACCTTGCTTATGCAGATGATGTTATTATTTTTACTAATACTTCGAAACTTGCCATAAAACAAGTGATGAAGCTTTTACAGGAATTCCAAAGCTGCTACGGTCTTCGTTTCAATAGTGACAAATGTCAATTGTTTTTTGGCAAACAGGTTAAGCAACATATTATTCATTGGGGTGTTATGTTTACAGGTTTTCATAATGCCTCTCTTTCTCTTAAATATCTTGGGATGAATCTGATAAGGGGGAGAAGGAAACAGGTGCATATGGATGATGTGATTGATAAAATCAAACGTAAAGTGCATGATTAGAGAAATGTTTTCCTTTCCACAGGGGGCAGGATCTCTTTACTTACTAGTGTTCTTCAGAGTATTCCTTTATATGCTTTGCAAGTGTTTAATCCCAAGATAAGTGCTATTTGTACTATGGAGAAGCTCTTTAATAAATTTCTTTGGGTGGGGAATGATGCAAAGAAAATCTGGAGTACTTGGCATAAAGTTTGTAAGCCTAAAGAGGCTGGTGGTATCGATTTTAAAGCACTAAAACATACTGTGGAAGTGAACCTACGTAAGCTTTGGTTCAAATTTAGATTGGGTTCCTCTCTTTGGGCTATGTTTATGAGGCTAAAATATTGTGCTAATATTCATCATTCCTTAGTCTCATGGAAGGTTGGAGATTCTCGTATTTGGAAAGCTGTGGTGAATGCTAGAGATACAGCAAATAGTTTCATTTTTTGGGACATTGGGGAGGAGAAGATTTCCTTATGGAATGAAAATTGGGGTTTTTCACATAATTCTGATTTATGTCACTCCCCCATTCTAACTCTTTATTGGTCTCTGATTTCTTTGATAATGAAGGTTGGGATTTTTCTAAATTATGCTCTACGATTGGGATTTATCATTGGAGATACTCTAAATCTCCCCTACATTCGGTTCTAAAATTTTATGTGTTTTGGCCATCAAATGTTGCCCTTTCGGTTAGGGTTGACATTGCTGAATTTTCTCTTTTGGTTTTCCTCTATTTTGTTTGGCTTATCTGGTTTTGTCATTTATTACGGAATGCTATCTTTTTTGAAGACACAGGCTGTGATGGAGTCCTTGCTCTTGGTTGCGGCATAGAGGACGGTTCCTCTACAAGACTTTCTTTGTTTTGTTTTCATTCAAGATACTTCCAAGATATACAAGCACACAGGATTATTCTTTTTTATTTTGGATTTTTTTTTTGGTTTTGGGGTATACCTGTATTTTGGAGACTACTTTTGAGTGAGTTGTACTACGGGAAGAGGGACCCTTAGGGGTGAGTCAAATGTATTTTTTTGGTGTTTTCTAGATGGGGACCCTCTTNATGGATGATGTGATTGATAAAATCAAACGTAAAGTGCATGATTGGAGAAATGTTTTCCTTTCCACCGGGGGCAGGATCTCTTTACTTACTAGTGCTCTTCAGAGTATTCCTTTATATACTTTGCAAGTGTTCAATCCCAAGAAAAGTGCTATTTGTACTATGGAGAAGCTCTTTAATAAATTTCTTTGGGTGGGAAATGATGCAAAGAAAATTTGGAATACTTGGCATAAAGTTTGTAAGCCTAAAGAGACTGGTGGTATCGATTTTAGAGTACTAAAGCATACAGTGGAAGTGAACCTACGTAAGCTTTGGTTCAAATTTAGATTGGGTTCCTGTCTTTGGGCTATGTTTATGAGGCTAAAATATTGTGCTAATATTCATCCTTCCTTAGTCTCATGGAAGGTTGGAGATTCTCGTATTTGGAAAGCTGTGGTGAATGCTAGAGATACAGCAAATAGTTTCATTTTTTGGGACATTGGGGAGGGGAAGATTTTCTTCTGGAATGAAAATTGGGGTTTTTCACATAATTCTGATTTATCTCACTCCCTCATTCTAACTCTTTATTGGTCTCTGATTTCTTTGATAATGCAGGTTGGGATTTTTCTAAATTATGTTCTACGGTTGGGGAACAAAATGCAAAGCATATACTCACAATCCCTATCACTCCTACTCATAGAGAGATCTCCCCATGTGGAAAAAAAGCAATTCTCTCTCGGTTTGCAAGCTCATTTATGACACTCTACACTCACATCGTGACTGGATATGGGGTAAATGGATTTGACATAAATATTTGTCTCCTTCTATATCCTTTTTTTTTT
>JXCR01090941.1:0-21485 GCA_002079205.1 Phalaenopsis hybrid cultivar | reverse complement strand
TATTTCTTCCATACATATATCTAATATTATAATCTTCTACAAGACAAATTCTACTTGTCTATACCCTGTTTATAGACGCTCGAATCCCTCCAAAAAAAAAACTTAAAGGAACTCGACACACATTTCATGTACCCTTTAATACATATAAATATCTATGTTACATATACCTATTATGTTAATTTTCCATATGATCTCCTAGGCTCCTATCTTAGAAGGTTTGCAAACATCCTTTTAATGCTCGCCAAGTATGTCAACCTTATTCTACTTATTATAAGGCACATGTTTTATAACTTTTCTATGTTGCTATATTTGGTAGAGCCATATCTAATCTCCATTATAATATTATATTTAACTTATATGAATAATATTTTTTTATTTATTTTTTGAATGATACAACTAGTTAAGAACAATGCAAATCACTTTGGTCTGGTGATTGAGAGTTTTGTATTTCAACGAAAGGGTCCTGGGTTGAAGGTCTTGCATATGCAATGTGCATGTGTTAGCGTGTGTGGAAAAAAAAAAAAAACTATATAAGAACTCTAGCAATCCTTGGCAACACTTTATGCCCTTACGAAATAAGTGTAAAGCTCGAATGTTTCAATCAAAGGAGAAGAACAAAGCCACGAAGCCAATTCAACCGGTGGAAAAAGCGATAATTTCAAGCAGACAGAAAAAAATACAAAACAGAACTTCAAGTATTAAGATTACACATAAGTTTATATACTTGTGAACTATATGAGAGTTTCATTGAGCAAATTGATACGATATGTCCTCAGTTCCAAGGATATTAATGTGAAAATCTTCCATAAATGCGTGACATCTATAGAATGGACGTTTGTAATATAGATATATGACGATCTTGAGGATTGAATTTTAAAAAAAATATTCATGGAAGATGATATGTATGTTGCAACAAGATTATTTTACAAAATCACAAGTGACTTGAAGCTCAAGCAATTGATTTCAAGATTAAGTTGTATAAAACTCAACCAACATGCATTATAGTGAAATATAGTATGAAATACATGTAAAATCAAATCAAATTTCTTGTCAGGGATGTGAGCATAAGCCTGATTATATCCCAGGCTAGGCAATCATCAGATTCTTATTTTTTTTGATAATATTCTTTAGCTTCAAAAAATTTAAGGATATTCATCCTATATACCTACTATCACCAGTGTCAATTTAGTTAGGTCGTATCACAATGACTTAAAGGACATCAAAGATCATTCTCTTGTGGTGATCTAGTGCAATTGCTGGAGTTTCTTTTGTAACTCTCTCTCTCTCTCTNTCTTTTGTATCTCTCTCTCTCTCTCTCTCTCTCTCTCTCTCTCTCTCTCTCTCTCTCTCTCTATTATTTCCCCTTAAGGCGGTGTTTGGCGGCATCCTATTAATTGGATTTAGCCAAGGATTTAACTTAAAATTTAGCTAAACACCAAAAAAAAATAAAAATTAAATTCAACGCTCCGTTAAATCCAATTTTCATGTTTTTCGTCTTTTTTCTTCGCGCTTTCAATCGCTTATACATCGTAAATCAAGAATTAGTAAACTATTGCGAGACGTATTTATTCCGCCGTTGTTCGGGAGCAGAGCCGCCACAGGGTGAATTTAATGAATCCGGATTTATTCGAATTGAGAAATCCTTTTTAACCTGAATCAAAGTTGCAGCCAAACACAGCTTTAGGTTTNTATATATATATATATATATATATATATATGTATATATATATTTGTGTGTGTCGCGTACTCCTGTCTGTTGGTTGGCAAACACTGAATAAGACCCCTTAGATTGGGGGTTCAAATCCTCTCTAGGACAGTTGGCTTTAAGGAGGAGGTAATCGAATTGTTAGGTACATTAGGGGTGGCTGGAGGCNGTATATATATATATATATATATATATATATATATATATATATATATATATATATATTTGTGTGTCGCGTACTCCTGTCTGTTGGTTGGCAAACACGGAATAAGACCCCTCAGATCGGGGGTTCAAATCTTCTCTAGGACAGTTGGCTTTAAGGAGGAGGTAATCGAATTGTTAGGTACATTAGGGGTGGTTGGAGGCTCGTATAATAAACTCTGGTCATTACTTTAACTATATATATATTTGATTTAGGGCTCATTTTTTTGAAAAAAGAAGACTCGTATACTGCTGAGTACGAAAATCTTTGTTTTGTTTTAAAATAAATATAATACATACCACTTTAATGTTTACATATATATATCATTTTATCCATTCATAAAAATGTATATTTCATTTTTTTAAAGTTTAGGGTAGTTATATTTTTCNCTGAGTACGAAAATCTTTGTTTTGTTTTAAAATAAATATAATACATACCACTTTAATGTTTACATATATATACCATTTTTATCCATTCATAAAAATGTATATTTCATTTTTTTAAAAGTTTAGGGTAGTTATATTTTTAATGTGATATGAATTTTTTAGTTTTTAGATATCTAAATAAATAGAAATTGGGTGGGGTTTAGGTGTTGCACATATTTTACAGTAAAATCAATAATTTTGATACATATAATAATCAGAAATCGATAAGCTTTTCTTTGTTAAAAAAATTCTAGNGAATTTTTTAGTTTTTAGATATCTAAATAAATAGAAATTGGGTGGGGTTTAGGTGTTGCACATATTTTACAGCAAAATCAATAATTTTGATACCTATCATAATTAGAATTTGATTAGCTTTTCTTTGTTAAAAAAATTCCAGATTTGAAATTAGAGAGTCAAATTATTCTCAACATTTTAATTTTTTTTTTTTTTTTTTTTTTTGCAATAAGCATTTTTTTAAACAATCTCGTTGGAAATTTTATTTCATAAAAAAAAATAATTACGAAGAGGTGGCTAATAGTTCTACTAAACACCCCCAAACATACGAAAAAATATTATATCAGTACTACGCACGTAGAATTAACGTGCGTTGCCAATGAAATCACGCCATGACACCTCGGGCGACAGAGAAAAAAAAACGGCACAGTAACACGGGGAATATTCCCCCCTGTATTATTCATGTGTTATTACGTGTTATTTATGTGTTATTGTGTGTTATTCATGTGTTATTAATGTGTTATTGTGTTATTATAACACCAAGAATATTTTCAGGACACAATAGCACATGATAAACATACAATAACACCTGAATAACACGGGGAATATTCTCGATAGAGAAAAAAGCGGCGCAGTAACACGGGGTGTCGTGGCGTGATTTCATTGACTACACACGTTACTCTACGTGCTTAGTACTGATGTAATATTTTTTTCAAACATACAACTCAGGAGAAAAACGNACATTTTAATTTTTTTTTTTTTTTTTTTTTTGCAATAAACATTTTTTTTTAAGAATCTCGTTGGAAATTTTATTTCATCAAAAAAATAATTACAAAGAGGTGGCTGATAGTTCGACGAAACACCCCCAAACATACGAAAAAATATTATATCAGTACTATGCACGTAGAATTAACGTGCGTTGCCAATGAAATCACGTCATGACACCTCGGGCGACAGAGAAAAAAAAAACGACACAGTAACACGGGGAATATTCCCCCCTAAATTATTCATGTGTTATTACGTGTTATTTATGTGTTATTGTGTGTTATTCATGTGTTATTAATGTGTTATTGTGTTATTATAACACCAAGAATATTTTCAGGACACAATAGCACATGAATAACATACAATAACACTTGAATAACACGGGGAATATTCTCGATAGAGAAAAAAGCGGCGCAGTAACACGGAAGAATATTCTCTCTTGTGTTATTCATGTGTTATTGTGTATTATTCATGTGTTATTCATGTGTTATTGTGTTATTATAATACCAGGAATATTTTCAGGACACAATAATACATGAATAACACGGGGGGAAATATTCCTCGTGTTACTGCGCCGTTTTTTTTCTCTGTCGCTCGGGGTGTCGTGGCGTGATTTCATTGACTACGCACGTTACTCTACGTGCATGGTACTGATGTAATATTTTTTTCCAAACATACAACTCAGGCGAGAAAAACAAAAATTTAAGAACCTTTAACTACGATTACAACTCCAAGCAACAAGACGTATATGTGAGAATATAAGGGATGTTCAGAACGTCAGTTTTAATCAATCGATCCAACTCCAGAGGAATAATAATAGAAAAGTTAAACTTCTGAGAGTCTAATACTCTTTTAGCCGCCCAATTTGCACATTATATGTATGTTATTTTATTTTATTGAAATAGAAACATATAATAATTTATAATATTTTGACAATAATTGCAGGAAAGCTCAATCATTTAAGGAGCAGCATGTTTCAATAATCAATGGAATAGTTAGCTATAATTCTTAGAACACCTATATATATATTTATTTATTTATTTATTTATTTATTTATTGGCTGTCTTACCACATTGTGTTTTAAGCACCTCGTGTTCGGCAGTGCGGTATAATTCATGTCGTTGATCACACGTTCGATTTAATTGACGTAATATTTTCTCTTATATTTGAGAAAGCTATTAATACAATATGGCAAATAAGAACATAAGGTGCCGCCAAGGTTAATAATAGATGGAGCCTTGAGATGTCGAGTTATGTTCCTTTTGGGAGATAGGGGAAGCAATCATTAACAACGGTGTCAAATGTAAGGTTGCAAATGAACCAATGCACTTGATCGACATCTTAGACTCGGCTCTATTAATAGTAAATCAAACTTGAGCAAATTAAAAAATAAACAAATTTGAACATTTGTTTAAAACTCGAAAGTTAAATCAACAAAATTTGAACATAATTTAACACGTTATTAATGTTCACGGGCAAGCAAATTTGTCGTTCAATAAATAACTTGTTAAACATTCTATGATTATAAAATATATTCCTTAAATAAAATTTAATTAACAGAAACTTAATTAAGTATATTTTAAATGGTACATACTATAATTTTATATTAGCATGCATAGAAATTTAATAGAACTTATTTTTTCTTTAAATAAACAAATGTTAGTATTTATTTATGTTATTTAGTTATGAGAAAGCTTACTTATAACATATATTTTATTTTTTTTATATATAAAATAGCCAGAAGCTAATTTAAATTTTATTTAATTGCTTATTTATTTAAATTTATAAAATTATTAGTTAAAAAAATTTATATAAAAAATAAAAAAATTACAGCACAAAATTCATGCTTATTTACATATATCACACTTAGACTTTCATATTTACATATAAAATACTTGGTGCTTTAAATTTATGCATCAAAAGATATAATTCACTTTAAAAATTGATAATGTTATTTTTTATGTGATATTGACGATTTTAGTAATGTGTAAAAATGAAATTTTAGATTTGAAATATATAGATACATAAAAATTGTGTGCAATTATGTAAATGTCCCAAAAATCATGTACTCATTTGAATTTTTGATTTATTTACTAGTTGAAAAGTAAAGTATAAATTAAATTTTTAACGTTATATGATAAATTAAGTACTGATTCAATTTTTCAAATTTGTTCAATTAAAATAAAAAAGCCAAACACAAATAAAATATGCAAATTAAAAATTTGAAGCAAGTTAAATATGAACATATGAAAGCTCCGCTAAGCTCAATCTAAACATAAATAACTTATAATTCGATTAAGCCAAGTCCAATCTATAATAAACTTGACTCGACTCAACTCGACTCGGGTCGATTACAACCTGAGCCAGATGTTGACAGTTAACGTATGATGGGTGTGTCTGATGAACGATGGGGGCCATGAAGACGGGCCTTAATAATAGGTGTGAGTTGTAGGCCATTGGCAAACATCAAGTGAATCAAATTTCTTGGTAGGTTCTCTTTATAATGTGGAAGACCATCTATAAGAATGTTGTAAATTAGCAAAGTATCATGGGTCTACTTCATTGTTCTCATTATTTTATTTAAATTTCTCATAGTAGGAAGCTCAAGATGGTTAAAAGGATTAAGCTTTGAGAATCTTAAAAGAGATAAATCAACAAAAAAAAAATGTATTAAGAGTCAAATGGAGAATAGACTAAAATCATACAATCTTGAGCATCTCAACCAAGGACTTGGAACATACATAGCACTCAAATATGTAAATATGTTGCACAAATTTTTATGTATTTACATATCTCACGCTTAAACCTTCATATTAACACCATAGCACTCAAATCTTTAATATCACATCAAAAATAGCATTATAACCATTTTTTAAAATTAAAACACATTTTCATGCATAAAGTTAAAGCGGCAAAGTGGTATATATCCCAACTCCTAGGGTTTTGATGATGGGTAGATCCCACCTTGATGCATCGGTCTCATTAGAGATATAATCATATTTTTGTTATTGCTTTAAGCATGACTTAGATATGCTTCTCTTAAAGCACTCCTAAGAAACATTAAACTTAAGCACACATACAAAATAAAACAGAACAATCAATAGCCAAACCACTCTATGCACACCAATCTATACAAACTTCCATAACAAAAGTTACATGCAAACTCGAGATGTTAAAAAATCAAACATCAAACAAAAAAAGAAGAAGAAGAAGAATCATCACAACTCACAATTTCAATTAAAATTACCTTCTCTAGTTCGCCACCGAAGTGAGAATTTCAAGCTCCGCCCACCAAAGCGGCGATGCCATCGGCACCGCTCGATCCGGAGTCATTAATGTAATATCTTTCAATAGACTAACAATCTCTGACATTGTCGGCCTCTCCTGAAGAACAGGATTGATGCAGGATCTTATAACCTTACACAAAGCGATGGCATCTTCTTCGCGGAACAAGGTGAGTGTTGGATCTATCATGTCTTTTACAGGTCTCTCGCCATTGAGATAACATGAAGCCCAATTCTCAAGCAGGATATCTCCAGACGTTGGAATTCTACCTGAAACTATCTCTATTAATAATAATCCAAAAACATAGACAGTGTTCTTTGGCTCTAGTTGAGAGGGTGATTTGGTTTCTTCAGATTCAACCCAGAACCTGATATCTGAAATTTTCGCAGCATAATCCTCAGTTAGGTATATGGAAGATGAGTTTAGGTTTTGAATGATCACAGGAGGGTGAAGCTGGTGCATGTGATCGAGACAATAGGCTACGCCCATGGCTATACGGAGCCGTGCAGTCCAATTCAAGTGTTCTGCTTCTTTCACTGAAAAAGATGTCAAAAGTTACTTTGGAGAGATAAATATCAGATTATTAGGGTTTAAAAAAAAAAAGTAAACTTGCACACTATCAAAGAAAGACTATAATTTCAAGTAGCATTGAGCGATGGCTTGATGTTGGGATAAAATTCTATTTTATTTCAATGGAATCTAAGTCCATGTTGGCATATAGTCTACTGTAGATGTTTTTAATCAAGTGCACATTGAGATTCCAATCTCAATCAAAGAATTAGCCTCACAAGGTGTTCATTAATGTAAAACCAATCAATCACTGATCACTTTAAAGTAATAGTTTTAAATATAATATTAATTTCCTTAAACAAACTACAGTAATAAAAAAATCAATAAATGCTTCTGAATATTGCTAAAAAATAATCCTTATTAATTGCTTTAAAAAGTGCAGGCCTTAATGATCATAGTGCTACTGATGGCTGGTTTTCGGTCATGTAGACTCAATTAGACTGAGCACTTTAAGGTAGTAGCCTTAAACATTTTATTAATTATTTAACTAATATTTCAATGCTAGAAAATCGTCAAAAGCTTCAAAATCTTGCTTAACTGAAATCATGTTTGATTTCATAAATCTAGAAATTCAAACAGATTAATAAAATGAGTAAAAAGGACACATAAGTTAGACAAATAATATAATTCATTTGAAAAAGCTGATTTTTTATAGAACTGCTCACCATGCAGATGCTCAAATAGCGTCCCATTAGGAGCATATTCAAACACCATCATCCTGGTGAAAGGCTCCTCTTCCTCACAAAAGCCAAGAAGATTGACAAAATTCTTGTGGTTCACCTTAGAAAGTGTTGATATCTAAATCATTGAAAAAATAAGGTTTAAAACACAAAAAAGGTTCACATTTTTTGCAAGGAAAAAAGGCAAATTATAGGTTACCTTCTTTCTAAATTGGGATTCACATTGTTTTGACCAATCTTTTGAAGATGTGATCACAGTAGACACCACTGCTATTTCTACTCCACTGGAAAGGGTTCCTTTGTAAAACTTGCAATTTGGTAAAGAACCGATAATGTTGCTGAAATCCTCACAAGCTATCTCAATTTCTGATCTTTTCAGTGTTGGCACACCTGCGAGGAATTCCCTTATAAATAGTTACCAACATCGTCAGTTTCACAATTTTAAGGGCCCGTTTGGAATCACACTTGTTACATGTTTTTATTTTTTGTTTTACTTTCGTTTTTGAAAACAAGTTTGATTGGTATATTATATATATAGTATGTATGTAAATGCCCCAAAATAAACATATATAAAAATTATACTAATCATACATGCTTTCAAAAATAAAAGCAAAAATAAAATAAAATAAATGTGATGTTAAATGAGCCCTAAGTAGCTGGGCAAACCTGTCACAAATGCCTTCTGTAATTGCCCACTTAGGCCGGTTGACCAAGGCCTGACGACAACAGCCTTATTGGCTCGGCAGCAGCAAAGAAAAAATATAATCAAGGCAAGGAGAAAGGAAACCCCTCCAATTATTGAAATGTATACAGTTCTAGAAATTGAATGTTTTCTTTGATAAGCTTCTCTTACTGCTGAAGGGCTTATGGTTGGAGAAGGAGATGACAAAGAAGGTTGAGGAGCCAAAATTGTAGGATTAAAGCTGAAAATTGGAGCAAGGGAAGGAGCATCAGTATTTGGTGAAAGTGAGGGTGAAAAGTTCATAAAATCACTGGGAGATGGTGAGGGCTGACTTGCTGGAGCATTATTGCTGGGAAATGGTGGGAGAAAAATTGGTAAAGGAATAGCAGCACGTGATGGTAATGGTGATAAAGATGGTGGTGATTGATGTATTAATGTCTTGAAAAATGGAAAAGAGGTGGCGGATGACGAACTTTTCTGAGTTATGTGGTTATTTTGTTGATGACTTTTTCCTTTCCCGCCCACCTGCAAGAGTTTCCGTGTAAGTCCATTACCTGCATTCCTGTTCAATATAAGAACAGTTTCTGGTAAGAGAAAAATTGCTTAAAGCAAATAGCATGGTTTTNCAGCACGTGATGGTAATGGTGATAAAGATGGTGGTGATTGATGTATTAATGTCTTGAAAAATGGAAAAGAGGTGGCGAATAACGAACTTTTCTGAGTTATGTGATTATTTTGTTGATGACTTTTTCCTTTCCCGCCCACCTGCAAGAGTTTCCGTGTAAGTCCATTACCTGCATTCCTGTTCAATATAAGAACAGTTTCTGGTAAGAGAAAAATTGCTTAAAGCAAATAGCATGGTTTATATTGTAAAAAGCATTGGTAATCAATTCAATTTTCTATTATCAAAATAGCAGGTTTTAATTTTTCAAGACTTTTAGCTATAAACTCAAGATTCGTTCACACTTAANATTATCAAAATAGCAGGTTTTAATTTTTCAAGACTTTTAGCTATAAACTCAAGATTCGTTCACACTTAATTTTCTTATAAGATGATGATAAACCTAATTCAAGCTTAATTTCTATTTGATTTTTTGAAATGGTGGCTATCTAATTCAAGATCCATTCAAACTTAATAATTCACATCTGCAGAGCCAACCCTAGTCTCTCAATCTGGACGTTCACTCTTGGCCCTCACCTTATACTTACACACTATATCCCTTCGCTAACTACACATGCACGGGGAGACTAATGAAATCTATCCTCGTACACGTACGNGCAGAGCCAACCCTAGTCTCTCAATCTGGACGTTCACTCTTGGCCCTCACCTTATACTTACACACTATATCCTTTCGCTAACTACACATGCACGGGGAGACTAATGAAATCTATCCTCGTACACGTACANCATACAATCTTGAGCATCTCAACCAAGGACTTGGAACATACATAGCACTCAAATATGTAAATATGTTGCACACATTTTTATGTATTTACATATCTCACGCTTAAACCTTCATATTAACACCATAACACTCAAATCTTTAATATCACATCAAAAATAGCATTATAACCATTTTTTAAAATTAAAACACATTTTCATGCATAAAGTTAAAGCGGCAAAGTGGTATATATCCCAACTCCTAGGGTTTTGATGATGGGTAGATCCCACCTTGATGCATCGGTCTCATTAGAGATATAATCATATTTTTGTTATTGCTTTAAGCATGACTTAGATATGCTTCTCTTAAAGCACTCTTAAGAAACATTAAACTTAAGCACACATATAAAATAAAACAGAACAATCAATAGCCAAACCTNGCCTTCTGTTGATCGCACTTCCTACTCATTTGCAAATTTTGTTAATGGGTTGCATGATTTATGAGTGCATCTTTCTCCATCTACCAACTTCCCTTTATTTTTTTTTCCTTAACAAAACACAAACAATAATCAACATTTTATGGAAAGCCTGGCTAATTTTCAATAAAAAGANTATGAGTGCATCTTTCTCCATCTACCAACTTCCCTTTATTTTTTTTTCCTTAACAAAACACAAACAATAATCTACATTTTATGGAAAGCCTGGATAATTTTCAANCATGTTTTATAACTTTTCTATGTTGCTATATTTGGTAGAGCCATATCTAATCTCCATTATAATATTATATTTGACTTATATGAAAAATATTTTTTTATTTATTTTTTGAATGATACAACTGGTTAAGAACAATGCAAATCACTTTGGTCTGGTGATTGAGAANAAGTATGTCAACCTTATTCTACTTATTATAAGGCACATGTTTTATAACTTTTCTATGTTGCTATATTTGGTAAAGCCATATCTAATCTCCATTATAATATTATATTTGACTTATATGAATAATATTTTTTTATTTGTTTTTTGAATGATACAACTAGTTAAGAACAATGCAAATTACTTTGGTCTGGTAATTGAGAGTTTTGTATTTCAACCAAAGGGTCCTGGGTTGAAGGTCTTGCATATGCAATGTGCATGTGTTAGCGTGTGTGAAAAAAAAAGCTATATAAGAACTCTAGCAAATCCTTGGCAACACTTTATGCCCTTACGAAATAAGTGTAAAGCTCGAATGTTTCAATCAAAGGAGAAGAGCAAAGCCACGAAGCCAATTCAACCGGTGGAAAAAGCAATAATGTCAAGCAGACAGGAAAAAANAAGAGAAGAACAAAGCCACGAAGCCAATTCAACCGGTGGAAAAAGCGATAATTTCAAGCAGACAGAAAAAAAATACAAAACAGAACTTCAAGTATTAAGATTACACATAAGTTTATATACTTGTGAACTATATGAGAGTTTCATTGAGCAAATTGATACGATATGTCCTCAGTTCCAAGGATATTAATGTGAAAATCTTCCATAAATGTGTGACATCTATAGAATGGACGTTTGTAATATAGATATATGATGATCTTGAGGATTGAATTTTAAAAAAAATATTCGTGGAAGATGATATGCATGTTGCAACAAGATTATTTTACAAAATCACAAGTGACTTGAAGCTCAAGTAATTGATTTCAAGTTTAAGTTGTATAAAACTCAACCAACATGCATTATAGTGAAATATAGTATGAAATACATGTAAAATCAAATTAAATTTCTTGTCAGGGATGTGAGCATAAGCCTGATTATATCCCAGGCAAGGCAATCATCAAATTCTTATTTTTTTTATAATATTCTTTAGCTTCAAAAAATTTAAGGATATTCATCCTATATACCTACTATCACCAGAGTCAATGTAATTAGGTCATATCACAATGACTTAAAGGACATCAAATATCATTCTCTTGTGGTGATNTGCATTATAGTGAAATATAGTATGAAATACATGTAAAATCAAATCAAATTTCTTGTCAGGGATGTGAGCATAGGCCTAATTATATCCCAGGCAAGGCAATCATCAAATTCTTATTTTTTTGATAATATTCTTTGGCTTCAAAAAACTTAAGGATATTCATCCTATATACCTACTATCACCAGAGTCAATTTAATTAGGTCATATCACAATGACTTAAAGGACATCAAAGATCATTCTCTTGTTGTGATCTAGTGCAANGTTGTTGTTTTTTTTTTTTTTTCTCTCTCTCTCTCTCTCTCTCTCTCTCTCTCTCTCTCTCTCTCTCTCTCTTATTTTCCCTTAAGGCGGTGTTTGGCTGCATCCTATTAATTGGATTTAGCCAAGGATTTAACTTAAATTTTAGCTAAACGCCAAAAAAAAAAAAAATTAAATCGAACGCTCCGTTAAATCCAATTTTAAATCCAATTTTCATGCTTTTCATCTTTTTCTTCGTTCTTTCAATCGCTTATACATCGTAAATCAAGAATTAGTAAACTATTGCGAGACGTATTTATTCCGGTGTCGTTANGTATTTGGCGGCATCCTATTAATTGGATTTAGCCAAGGATTTAACTTAAAATTTAGCTAAACACCAAAAAAATAAAAATTAAATCCAATTTTCATGCTTTTCGTCTTTTTTCTTCGTGCTTTCAATCGCTTATACATCATAAATCAAGAATTAGTAAACTATTGGGAGACTTATTTATTCCGCCGTTGTTCGGGAGCAGAGCCGCCACAGGGTGAATTTAATGAATCCAGATTTATTGGAATTGAGAAATCCTTTTTAACCTAAATCAAAGTTGCAGCCAAACACAGCCTTAGGTTTGTTATGCATTTGTTAGTGAGATCAAATATCACTCCGATACAAATTCGAATCCAACAAATCAACAACTAGCCTAGTGCGCAAAATTCAATTTTTCAAGCGTACCATGATATCAATTTACTAGTATTAGTGCAGCATTAACAATTTTCATCCATAAGAAACTAACCAGTCAATGAACAATTTCCAGATATGTTTATAAGGCAATCATATGGAAAATATGAAAATAAGCAAGTAAATAGCTCAACCCGTCACTCACAGTGACAGAACTCTTCCATCAGCGCACTCCGCACCAAACCACGAGCACCGATCGGAAGCACCCTCCCCATTNTAGTGCGTAAAATTCAATTTTTCAAGCGTACCATGATATCAATTTACTAGTATTAGTGCAGCATTAACAATTCTCATCCAAAAGAAACCAACCAGTCAATGCACAATTTTCAGATATTCAATTTGTTTAAAAGGCAATCATATTGAAAATATGAAAATAAGCAGGTAAATAGCTCAACCCATCACTCACAGTGACAGAGCTCTTCCATCAGCGCAGTCCGCACCAAGCCACGAGCACCGATCGGAAGCACCCTCCCCATANAAATAAGCAAGTAAATAGCTCAACCCGTCACTCACAGTGACAGAACTCTTCCATCAGCGCACTCCGCACCAAGCCACGAGCACCGATCGGAAGCACCCTCCCCATTCCAATCCGCGACAGCCGCCCCAAATACATCCACCAACTTCCCCTTGAACCTCAACAGAGCCCTACCTGCACCATTCTCCAAACTGAGCACCGACACTAACAGAAGCAGACAGACGGACACACACAGAGAGAGAGAGAGAGAGAGAGAGAGAGAGAGAGTTAAGAAAACCCCATACCTTCATTNACCTCAACAGAGCCCTACCTGCACCATTCTCCAAACTGAGCACCGACACTAACAGAAGCAGACAGACGGACAGAGAGAGAGAGAGAGAGAGCGAGTTAAGAAAACCCCATACCTTCATCGTTGACAGCAGCAGCGATCTCCAGCTCCCAACATAACAAAATCAAGATAGCAAATCCCAACCTCTCCATCCCCTCTAAATCTGAATATCCTCAACGCGGAGCTTGGAATATGATTCGCGATCCGCCATACTGGAGACAAAAAGCGCAACTTCCGTGGAGTGTCGGGCACGCGAAAGAAGCAAACCGGAAGCAGAAAAAGAGATTAGTTCCCACGTTAAAATCCAAGCGAGCAATCAATATATATACACCAATCGGCAATCGCCGCCATTTTCGAGCTCTCTTGACCCGTCTCTGCTATATATTGCCTCGCCGACCTAATCCTTTCTTTCTTGCCGGTAGGGATGGCGGCGTAGAGAGGTGGGAGGTGAGTTTTCGGGGGCGGTGAGGGGTTGTTCTTAATTTGGTGGGAAATTTTGACCGCTTAACTTTTTATTCTTTTCTCGGGACATTTTCATTCATACCCCTTAACTCTTACGTATTTGCATATTAATATCCTAAATTTTACTTTTTACATTTTTGTCACTCATTTCATACCATCACCAGTGCACTGGATCTCATCAGAACACTGCAGTTAAGAGTGTTTGGCGAGAGTAGTACTAGGATGGGTGACCTCCTGGGAAGTCTTTATGTTGCACTACTCCATTTAAAAAATCACTGTCGTTGTCGGTCTCAAGCCCGGATGCGAAAAATTGAGAGTTATGTTAGGTAGTCGACAGCCAACGTAAAACGTGTCTAAAAAATCATGACGTGACATTTATGTAAATGTCACCGTGTTTTTCATATCAAATGGAAGTTTTTCTTTTGTAAGTNTGGGAGGTGAGTTTTCGGGGGCGGTGAGCGGTTGTTCTTAATTTGGTGGGAAATTTTGACCGCTTAACTTTTCATTCTTTTCTCGGGACATTTTCATCCATACCCCTTAATTCTTACGTATTTGCATATTAATATCCTAAATTTTACTTTTTACGTTTTTGTCACTCATTCCATACCATCACTAGTACACCGGATCTCATCAGAATTCTGCAATTAAGAGTGTTTGGCGAGAGTAGTACTAGGATGGGTGACCTCCTGGGAAGTCCTTGTATTGCACTTCTCCATTTAAAAAAATACTGTCGTTGTCGGTCTCAAGCCCGGATGCAAAAAGTTGAGAGTTACTTTAGCTAGTTGACAGCCAACGCAAAACTTATCTAAAAAATCATGACGTGAAACCCTGTTTTTCATATCAAATGGAAGTTTTTCTTTTGTAAGTAAAAAAAGGGGACCTATATGTAAAAATTGAAGTTTAAGGGTTAGATATGTTAATACATAGGAATAAAGTGGTATGTATGTAAATCTTTCTTTTTTCTTATCCGGTTTTTTGAAGCTAAGCTCTAAGTTAAGTAAGAGTTAACTGAAGTTGTTAAGCGGATTAATTAATTTGCTTGGTTAAGAAAAAAATGGATTATTATATCTTGATTTAACCTCATTTATTTAATGAATTCTTTTTAATTAATTTTTTTTAATTATCACATATTTTTATTTTACTGTTTAAGAAAATATTCATATTTTAATTAATGTTTTTAAAATTATCACATATTTTCATTTTATTGTTTAAAAACATATTCATATTNTTGATTTAACCTCATTTATTTAATGAATTCTTTTTAATTAATTTTTTTTAATTATCACATATTTTTATTTTAATGTTTAAAAAAATATTCATATTTTAATTAATGTTTTTTAAATTATCAAATATTTTCATTTTATTGTTTAAAAACATATATCATATTTATTTTTTATTAAGATTAATTCAATTATTAAATTAATAGTAATATAATCTCAACCGTCTTAATTATTTTTTTATTAAAAATAAATTAATTGAAATAAATATTTAAGTAATGATTTTTTATTTGTTATATGTTTATTAACTATTTCATAATTGTCAAAGTTTCGCCAAATCTTTGAAATTAGATTAAANTTATAAGGAAGTATATTATTTAGTGTAGAGGTTTTAATTACATTTGTAACCATCAAAATTAGCTTAATATTCAAATGTGTTGACCGATATGATGTATTATTATATATATCATTTGACAAATAACATGATGAGCTTCTACTATTGTTATGTATAGAAACTTCATATACCACTAAGACACTAAGGTAACTATTGTGACATGCCTTTTGATTGCCCCTAAAAGACTTAGTTGAGATTCCACATTTGCGAGTGATTAGAATAACAAAAAATTACCAAAGTTTGATATTTGTGTAGTATTTAAAGTGATGGTTTTATTGCTTGATAATATAATAACTATCAATTGGTAAGAGAAAAAATTTAAAATGTGATGGCTTACAAAAGATATCAATGTTTTTTGAGTTATAATGTGGATGTATGGTAGTTCAAAATTAACCATAATCTTGTAGGGGTGAATTCAACAAATATGAAATATTAGAGCAGTTTAGGACTTGAAGAGTCAACCTTTTAAAATTTTTGATTGAGCTGTGTTATTTATTTTAATCATGGATTTCAGCTGTTTTATAACCAGATCTATATGGTGGATTGCAACTTCTGTATTTTATTTTGCTTCGTTGAAATTTGACAACTATAGGACTACCATTATCACAAATAACATCACTTGACACATGAATAATTGTAAATAACAAAAGCCAATAAAACTAAATTCATATATAGTAAAATATTAACAAAGTACTATCAAGTGATATAACAACTTGCCAAAGTTACACAAATAACAAACACTTGGTTTTATAAATAACTTGATTTTGTTTTTTCACCCGGCATCAACTGCACCTATTTTACACATCTTTTTTTTCTTTTTTTACCTTTGAAGGATTTATTATTTTCTTCCTTAGATAGCAACACTTTGATTTCAACAATGTTAGATATATATTTTTCAAAAGATCAACTCAATCATTCTTCTTATATATAGAATATCAAGTATTGATTGTCACCCTAATAAATAGATGCTACTAATGCATATTTGTACAAAAAACCCACAACATCAAACTTTAATCAGACACATAACCATTCTATAGAATCAATGTCACCACCAAAATCACCATCAAGGACTTGCAATTTAAATTGGTTAATATTTTAAACAATAAGTGTTTGGGCCTTAATCAAAAGCATGTACCAATGCTAACAATAGCTTTAATATTCCTCATAAAATAAATTAACATCATAATATCTCTTAACATTTAATATTATAATTTTTAGCTTTACAATTGGTTTAAATATACTAGATTCTAATTTGTTTTATTTTTAGCAAGTCATTGTTTGGCTTATCCATCGATGGTCATTTACTTTAACAACTAAAGAGGAAGTGTGTTCCCATATATGGCTATCAATTTCAAATATATTCGATTGTCACAACATTGTAACTTATAAACAACATCAATATTTTCTAAAATTACAAACAATGAATGTACCGATGATATTTTCTTATTTATTCCATCTCAAATATAACTTATATTTTATTCAAATCATCCATGCTCTCAAAAAGTTTTCTGTTTTTTATGTTGAGAGCACGCTTGATCTCAAAGGTGTTATATCATCAACAATTAAATTGGAGGTAGTATAATGCATTTACCCTTTTAGTAATTCATATCTTCTTCATACCATTAATTTATTTGCTTTAAGCTCAGAGTGTATGAAGAACCAAAAGACTTTACTCATTTGTTAGCTACAACTACATATATGGTGAGGTTGCAATCTCTAATGAAACTTTTGATAACTAAGCATATATGCATCATATATATATATATATATATATATATTATCTTTAATTTTTTAAAAATGAATGGCTAGGACTATTATGCGAGCTTCCGACAACACCTAATGTGTCTAATAATTTGAGTATCATCTTCTTAAGGCCAACTGCCCCAGAGGGGATTCAAATCACCGACCTGAGGGGTCTTATATATATCATGGATTATGGTTCATCAAAATGATACATGATCTTTAAACAAAATTTATTATTTTCCATCTCTTCGACCTTGTATATAATATTAATAACATTCTCTTATAAAAGACCAACGCCTTTAGTTGTTTATATTCAACTCTCTATACAACAAATAAAATTAACTCTTCTATCACCTCAAGCATAAAGATATTGTTATGTAAATACACAATCAAAACTATTATTTGATTCGAATAAAGGCTGAGCGAGTTTTGAACAATGACTAAACGGGTTTAAACCCATTTATATGCTCATTCAAATGTAGATTGAACATAGTTTGAGCAATAGTCAATGATTGTAAGAGACACAAGGCTTGAATCATATTCCAACCTAATTAACAACCTCTAGACCATCTTCTAATAGGGTTCAATGTTCGATCAAACTTGATTTGAACGTATATACTTTAAACTTTATGTGGATCAACATTTAGCCTCTNGATAAATAATAAAGTATTTTGGATCTTTTTATTTTTATACAAATTAGAACATTCATTGTTCTAAATACGGAGTATAATTAACTAGGTTTGGAGCATTAGTTGAATGATCTGATAAATTTTTAGTATAAATGGATTAAGGATGTAGATTGTGACACAAGAATAAGGGATAAAGAGTTAATTGTTGAATTTGCCAGTTAAGATATGTGGAGAGGATGTTGTTGTTAAATCCATCAATCATACTAAAGTGTTTTCCTATTTATTGTGATTGAAGAATAACATGTTATAAAAATATATGAACTTTAAGAGGAGGAAAAGAGATAAATTGGAAATTTTTCTTCGCGACTTCATAGATCAATCTAACAATAGATACCAACCAATGGGTATATGTGTTCTTGTTATATTCCACTCAATCAATGAAAAGGATTTGTGCTTCAAAGAATTAAATGTCGGGGTCGGGCTAGGGTGGGATATCGGGGCACAAGTGTTTCAGACCGAGTCGAGCCGACCGGTTGAGGCAGAAGTGATGCCAAGAGGGACGGGGCTGCCAATCGAGGCGACAGTGAGGCCAACCCAGCTGGGGTAGTCGGTCGAGGTAGAAGTGAGGAACGAGAAATCGTTGGCACCCATGCGACAGTCTAGTCCAAAACCTTGATTTTCAACTGGAACGCCCGATGAAGGATTTTCTCAATCCGTAAGCAAAGGAGACTCTATATGAGTGAAATTTAGTCCCATGACTTTGAAATTAAGTATTTGATTAGGTTAGTTGTTGAGGGAAGTCATTGACAATGATCATCTTAAGCCATAACGGGGGTAGGGCGTCCCAAACTCTAGCTTTTCTTGTAGCACGTGTAGGAGGATTACTTGACTTCCCTCACCATGACAGGCTTCAGACAAATGTGTGGTGACTTATAAACACCAAAATGAGCATTCTCAATAGGATGTTACGGATGAACCATGGACTTTATCGCTGCCAGTCCATGGTAAACAAGTAAGGCTAAATCGCTGACTACTCTCAGGTAAGGCTAAATCGCTGCCAGTCCTAGCTCCTTGCCCCAAACAAGTGCTTGCAAGTCCCGAGTGGGTGTCTTGAGCTATAGGATGTTACGGATGAACCATGAACCATCTCAAATCATGCAAATGCACACCCTACACTCGTGACATCAAAAGATGATCCCAACGGTGTTGTCGTCTCAGTGATATCGGTCTTTCTTATATATTTTTTGGTGTTTTACTTTCTATTGTATGTTTGTATGCTTGGATTTTTTTGCCTATTTATTTCTGTTTTATCTGAGATGCTATGAAAATTATAATCTACACTCATTATGGGACTTAAAATTATAAATTTTTAACTCAAAATCCTAATAATATGAGATTGAGATAATCAAAATTTTAGAATTAAAATTGTCAGGATTTTCAAAAATCTGCATTTACTTTCCTACACAGTCTTCAAGCTAAAATTTAAATATGTTGCATGGCATAGCTCTCACCCAAGTCAAAATTAATAGGCCTCAACTGTATGACATATTAGCTAACTGCATCATATGCATGTCCCGAAAAGAAGCTCCCATGCTTCTTCAACCCGATTGCCCCAACATAGATTTCTACTTAGGTGGTTACCTAGTGCGCTTAGGCCATTAAGAGGCTCACCGACCCAAAAGGGGTGTAATTTTTTTTATCAAGAGCATTCTAGTTTTATAGTTGAACCTCCCCTTTCCATCTTTACAGCGGCATCCTCGCTACTTTGACGGTATAAGTTTCGCCTCTTAGAGCTCCACTTGATAGTCATATGATAGAGTTTTGTTCGTTTGATCTTATGGTTACCGAGGTTTTTGTGAATGATATAATTCATGTATTGTTGACCAGAGATCTATGGATGTGTTGGGTTAACTACATTCACGACTAAGCAGACTAAATATCATAGTAACTTGGGATGATGGGTCTGTGGTACCCCGACCTAGCTAGTTGTACTATTTAGGGGTTACTCCTTCATTTCGTTGACTAAACATTGTGAGCTCTGTCGCTCCTCTTGCTGTCATTGATATCAACTTGACGACTCGATTGCTGATGATTTGAGACCCGTTTGAGATATGGTGATTTGTCATTTTCCCTTATGAACTGAATGTGCTTTGATGTATCATGACACCTCGTCTAGATGGTATGGTTATTTCATATGCTCTGTATGCCAATGAGTTCCTTGCTCATGTAGGACTGTGGGAGCCTCGCTCTCCGCCCTATGACTTGGCGGGAAATTTGAAAGCATCAGGGCATTCACATGCAAAATAATTGTCATTTGATAGCTCCGTGCTAGTTGTCATTTTAAATATAAGCAAAACTCATTTGACCAAGAATATTTTTAGGCAACCTCCAATATGTAATTAACAAAGTGGGATACATCCCCTTGGGAGCAATCTGGGGGTCACCCCATAACAGGGCAACGCACCTGAATCTCTGGTTGTGGGTAGCTTTCGTAGGCATTCATTCGTGGTTATTTAGCACAAGCTATTTCGGTCCGATCTTTTTCAGACGCATATGCTTAACTTATCCTAGCGAGAGTTGTCGCACTGAAGTTCTCTACGTCATTTCTCTTATTTGTTCGCCTTTGTTGTATGCCCTGCTTTTCCATAATAGCTCTACGCCTGTAGGGAGCCGATTTATAACTAATTTTGTTCAAATCATTCAACTTAGTTATCTTCGCTTATAGGGAAGTTCCATCTAGGGGTGCAAATGAGTTGAGTCGAGCTCGAGTCACGCTCGACTTGAGATGGAGCTTGATTAGTTTTATCAAGTTCGAGCTCGATCTCGAGCTTAAGCCTATAAGTTCGAGCCAGCTCGCGAGCCGACTTGTTTATTATAAAGGAGAGAAATTGATATTAATTTATGCTAGATTTATAATAAGAAGTCAATTAAAATGAACAATTAGGTGACAAATATTAAGAAATTACCTAATATATAATACTCAATATTTTNAACAACATCAATATTTTCTAAAATTACAAACAATGAATGTACCGATGATATTTTCTTATTTATTCCATCTCAGATATAACTTATATTTTATTTTATGTAAATAAAATAGGTTATTCAAATCATCCATGCTCTCAAAAAGTTTTCTGGTTTTTATGTTGAGAGCACGCTTGATCTCAAAGGTGTTATATCATCAACAATTGAATTGGAGGTTGTATAATGCATTTACCCTTTTAGTAATTCATATCTTTTTCATATCATTAATTTATTTGCTTTAAGCTCAGAGTGCATGAAGAACCAAAAGACTTTACTCATTTGTTAGCTACAACTACATTATATGGTGAGGTTGCAATCTCTAATGAAACTTTTGATAACTAAGCATATATGCATCATATA
>JXCR01090936.1:0-17638 GCA_002079205.1 Phalaenopsis hybrid cultivar | reverse complement strand
TATTGTTCAAAATATTATATGCATATACTTCTATATTTTTTTAAAGAAATCACTTTCATTTATCAGATTTTCTTATTTAAAATATTTCAAAATTAAAATTAATATTTTTGATGTGTGCTAGAAAATTCGCGGCAGTAGAGTAATGGATTATCGTTTTAGTGTTGCGCGATGATTCATCACACACTCAGATGAAAATGAATCAATTTGTGATAACACAAGAAATTTTTATGTGGAAAACTCATAAACTGAAAAAACCACGGGGTCTAGCCTAGTTGTAAAAATCTATTATAAGTTGATGATTACAGATGTCCCTTGTCCCACAGGCGGGAAAGGGTTACTAGATTTCCGAGTTACAATGTCGACTGGTGACGTCTAGTCAGCGATGGTTGACGGAGGTCGGTAGTGATCGATGGTAGTTGACGATAATCGATGACGGTCGAAGGTGGTCAACGGAGGTCAGCGATGACTAACGACAGTCGATAACGGTCGACGGTGGTCGATAGAGGTCAGCGATGATCAACGGCGATCAATGGTGGTCGGCGATGGTCGAGAAAGGTTGACGATGGTTGTCGACAGTAAGTGGTGGTCGACGGCGATCGACAATGGCGAGAATGATCTTGGACTTGAGTTTCTTCTCAGAGCCTCAAGCTCTCTCTTAAGCCCCCTCCTTTCATGTGAGGGGTGATGCTCTATTTATAGTGTTTTGAGTTCAATCAATGCAGGAATATGAACCATTTTGATTGGACGGTCTGGAGAGCTTCCCTTGATCAAATGACGTTTGATGGACATTTGAGTGCCTTAACGATGTTGAAATTGACCAATCTTGCGCTCATTGGATTCATTTTGTCGAGATGCTCGATTCGACTATGAACTCACTAGATTTAACATCCGTTTAGCCTTTCAAATGCCTCCGAAAATCCTTCAAGAGTGATTTAATGATTTGATCTGAGCTTGATTTGACTCAGATTGGACTTACTTTTATATCATTATGTCCGTCTCATCAAGCCGATCAATTTGACTATAAATTTGCTGAAATCAGAGCTCTGGATGACTCTTAATTGAAGCTTGAATGTTTCTTGTTTTAAAAATTGCACCGAGATTCGTGCTGGTTGATGAAAATTTGTTGGTGACGTATCAATTTTAAATTTAATTAATTTATTTATATTTATATTTATTTAATGACTAAAATTTCATAAAAAAAGGAAACAACATTTAAGTTCGCCAGCTCAGACTTATAGTCTGTTTGGGGCAGAGGTGCAGTGGCGGGCGGTATTGTTGTTTAGTTAAATTGTGTTTTAACAGTTTTTTCAACAAGTTGACACTAAAATTTGTGTTTTCTCATCGGTCCTAACTATATATGGTGACAATTTTCTAGCTGTAGTTTGACTTAAAAAAAAAAATAAACATGAATTATTTTTTACAACCTCAGAACTGTTTGCAGCAACCCGACAGACTCGTAGTTTGAATAAGCTTAGGCAGACGGAAAATAAATATTTTGCGGCCAAATATTTTATCATTTCAGAATCCTTCAGAGGAGGCCTACTGAATATTTTACTGAAATAAGAAAAATAAATAAAATTTAAATATTAAAGGCTGCATAAAAAATTGCGTTTTCATCGTTATTATTATTTAAAACTTATTTTTTCAAACAAATGTTAAATAAATTAAAATTTATTGATCAAAAACAACAATTTGTTGAAAAAAATATATACCATGATATTTTAATACATTATCTACAATAATGCGCACATAAACTAAGAAAAAATGTAGATAAATCAATATTTTTTAAAATTTCATAAATTTTGCTATTTTTGAAAGGAAAAAATAAACTTATTTCTATAAAAAATATCTTTTAATTACAAGCATTCATTATTTATATTCAAGTACTTAGTTTTTTACGCTTTTCACCCAAAATTAACAAGATTTATAATAACAAACACGATTTGACTCAAAATAATAATTAAAAAGAACTTTTATTATGTAATTCACAAAAAAAATAAATAATAATAATAATATGACTCCCTTTCAAACCTCAGCAATTTATTTTTCAAATTAAGTGTTAATCCTCTAAAATTTTTCATTTATTTTCAACCAAAATGCACAATTGTTCCCTCCAAATGTCTTCTCGATAAGCTAATCAAATCATTCATTAATCATTAACACGGATAATTAAAACACAGAGAATTACATTCAGACCAACTGAAATATTGATATTTACAAAATGATCGCCCAGGTGAAAGTCAGAAAAGAAGAAGAAAGAGACCAACGCCATGCCAATTGTCAGCTTTCAAGTGTCTCTCTCTACGCTTAATCTCATCGATGGGGGCCGGCCTCCGCCGGCGATGCATTTTCATAAATCATAGAAGAGACNAGTGTCTCTCTCTACGCTTAATCTCATCGATGGGGGCCGGCCTCCGCCGGCGGTGCATTTTCATAAATCATAGAAGAGAAAAAAAAAGACATTTTTTTTTTTTCAAAAATTGGTTTTTTGTTTCTCTGGTTCTTCGAACTAAGAGGAAATGGATGAATTTCAGAGGAATGGGGGAGAGGTTCATATGGATCTCTCTCATACTACTCGCTCAAGTGAGAAACTTGCAGAAGATTTTCGATTCAGCAGCAAAAATGATAAGGAAAAAGAGCTCAACGTTCAAGTAATTCTCCGGTGCAGGTACATATATGTAAAATAAAAATTTTAACTTTTTTTTGTTCTTTGATTTTACTTTATTTATCTATTTATTTTCNGAGCTCAATGTTCAAGTTATTCTCCGGTGCAGGTACATATATGTAAAATAAAAATTTGAACTTTTTTTTGTTTACATAAATGCTGAATTTTGTTGAGTTTTGATAGACCTTCGAGTGAAGAAGAAGAGGCAAATTTCAGCATGCCGGCTGTTATAACCTGCAATGAGTTGAGAGGAGAAGTCTTGGCAATCCAGAATATTGGGAACAAGCAGATTGAGAGAAGTTTTGCGTTTGACAAGGTTTTACAGCTTTGATACATATATAAATGTTTTCTTAATTAGTAAATTGCATGTGTTGCAATTGAGATCAACTATAAAGCAGTTCTTAAACAAAAATTTATGTTTATCCAAACAAAACATTAATGTTATCCAAACTGTAATTTTTCACAATGTACCAGTTTCATTTGGATTAAAGTGTTGTTTAGCTAAAACGTTTATATTATGTAGATTAAAAATACTGTTTAATGATAATATCTGCCAATCAAACACTTAATAAATGCTAATAACATAAGTAACAGATGCCAGGCAATTAATTTCAATAAAAGATAAAACTTGTAATGTATTTAGTAAGCCACTATCAGTATCAGATGACCCTCTGATGAATAAGAATTAAGAATTAAGATTCTTTTATTTCAAGTTTAAATACATACCACAGAATTCTTATGTATTTACATATTTAACATCTACACCTTATTTTCTACGTATATATCACCTAAATCATTTATATCATATATAAAATATCACTGTGTTAATTTAAAAAAAAAGGAAATATACATTTTCATGCATAAATAAGAATGATATATGATATCATATATGAAAAAAAAAATAAAAGTTTAAGTATTAAAAATTTAAATACATAGGAATTGAGTGATATGTATGTAAATCACCGTTTATTTGTATTCAATTTGAGCCTAAAGTATGTTCTTGGTTTTTATGATTTCGAGTAGGTTTTTGGCCCAAATTCCAAGCAAATGGATTTATTCTCTCAGTCTATCTCTCCTGCTGTTAGCGATGTGCTCCGAGGCTTTAACTGCACAGTTTTCGCCTACGGGCAGACGGGTACAGGAAAGACTTACACCATGGAAGGAGGGAGGAGAGCCAAGGCATTTTTTTAATAATTTTTTTCACCACTTCTTCGTTTCTTCAATGATTATATCTAGTATTTCATGAATTAATTATCTTCTGTTTATTTTACATTACTTTTTCTTCAAGAGTGGAGAGTTCTCCAGTGAAGCGGGTGTAATCCCAAGGTCAGTTCAGCAAATTTTTGAAGAACTGGAAGCACAGTTCACAGAATACGCCATGAAAGTTTCTTTTCTGGAGATTCATAATGAGGAAATAATAGATCTTCTGGCTCCAGATGAGTGGGAATTCACAAATTATAAGTTGAAGAAACCGATAGCTCTCGTGGAAGATGGAAAAGGAAGCATTATTGTTAGAGGAATGGAAGAGAAGTTAGTTCGTTCTGCTGATGAAATATACAAGATAATGGATAGAGCTAGTGCAAGACGGAACGCCATTGAAACTCTACTAAACCAGCAAAGCAATCGTTCTCACTCCATATTTTCAATCACAGTTCATATAAAAGAGTTTACTCGAGAGGGAGAAGAAGTGATCAAAACTGGAAAGCTCAATCTTGTGGATTTAGCTGGTTCAGTGAATGTTTTGAGATCAGGTTCTGTAGAGGTGCCTGAAAACTGTAAATTTGTGTGTTTTTCAGGAAAAAATATGTGATTTTTATGAGTTTCAGGGTGTGGCAGAAACTGAGAAATGTACCTTGGGGTTATGTTATGCAGGGCAGATCAAGGGAAGCTGGAGGGATAAATAAAAGCTTGCTCACACTTGGGCGTGTTATCAATGCGCTTGTTGAGGAATCCAGCCATATTCCCTACAGGTAAAAGTGAAAATTTGTGAAAGTATTTTGTCCGCCTTGATGCATTCTGTTCAAATTTGTTGAGAAATTTGCAAAATTTAATTCAATCAGCAACAGCAAATGAGGATATAAAAAGTAAGGAGTTCAACATATGAAACAGAACACACGTAGAATTTTATACATATTCACCCAATCAACGGCTATGATTGTGGAGAATTACATTAATAACTCTAGCACAATCCTCCCTTTTTATAAGGACACATTAGGAAAGACAAAAATATGAAGGGGCATTTTCATACATACCAGCCAATTGCTATGTATTTACGTATCTCACACCTAACTCTGCCTTTTTCCATTTATATCACAGCACATCAAAAATAACAACATTAAAACTTTAAAAAGGTGAAATGCAAATTTCCATGCATACATAAGGTGGCAATGAATGTAAAAAATAAAAGTGNCGCCTTGATGCATTCTGTTCAAATTTGTTGAGAAATTTGCAAAATTTAATTCAATCAGCAAGAGCAAATGAGGATATAAAACATAAGAAGTTCAACAAATGAAACAGAACACACGCAGAATTTTATACATATTCACCCAATTAACGGCTATGATTGTGGAGAATTACATCAATAACTCCAGCACAATCCTCCCTTTTTATAAGGACACATTAGGAAAGACAAAAATATGAAGGGGCATTTTCATACATACCAGCCAATTGCTATGTATTTACGTATCTCACACCTAACTCTGCCTTTTTCCATTTATATCACAGCACATCAAAAATAACAACATTAAAACTTTAAAAAAGTGAAATGCAAATTTCCATGCATACATAAGGTGGCAATGAATGTAAAAAATAAAAGTATCAGATATGTAAATACACAAGAAATTGAGATGTATTTATGTAAATCTTTCAAATATAAAATCTACAACTTAACAGATTCTAATTTCTATTTTTGAGTTCGTCAGAGATAGCAAGTTGACAAGATTGTTGAGGGATTCTTTGGGAGGAAAAACTAAGGCTTGCATTATTGCGACAATATCGCCTTTGATTCACTGTCTGGAAGAGACACTTAGCACATTAGAATATGCTCAACGTGCAAGAAATATCAAGAATAAACCAGAGGTTTGCTATGTCATGGAAATTTTTAATTTATAGTGTTGGTGAATTATCTTCTTTGTATGTTCACATGCTTGACCTGGTTATGCAATTGCAATTTTGCAGATTAATAAAAAAATTATGAAATCTGTAATGACGAAGGATTTATACCGTGAGATTGATCGTCTCAGAAAAGGTCTGTGAAATTGAAATCTTCTCTCTTGTACAATCACTCGATTAGTTTAAGTTTAAAATAATCTTGTCTTAACCATTAATAAAACGGGCAATTACATGCATACCACTCAATTCCTATGAATTTACATATCTAACACCAAATCTTTGATTTTTACATTTATAACGCCCAAAATTTTTATATTACATAAAAAAATGCCACTACTAAAAAGTGGAATAAAACTTTTCATGCTTAGGTCAAGTGACATGTAAAAATTAAATTTTTGATGTTAGACATGTTAATACATAAGAATTGAGTGGTATGTAAGTAAATCTTCCTTGAAAAATACCTAAAGCAAGAAAGGAGAATTGCGGCTAAGTTGCCTCCATTGTGACTCAAGGGAATGATTTAGTGAGTCAAAAATATAGGTGGATTCACAAATCCTAAGCTCTCAACCCTGATCCTCTGCAAGTAAAATACAAATTTGATAAGGTTCAAAGATTTAAGGTAAAGAGCTAAAAGGAAGACAAAGAGAATGCAAAGGCATGTTTACAACTATCTTAGAGAGACAACTAAAACCATCTGAGTCAGTCTAAATTTTAAGAACAATAGAGCAGCATCACAACAAAAAATAGAAGAAGCATTGATACGATCCAACGTCAAAATCAACACGATTCTGCACAGAAATTCCAGCAAAATAGATTTTTTATTTCAATAATTGAAATAACTCAATGAAAATACAAAGATAAGCACCTATAATTCAAGAGATATGTGATCTCTCCCAATTCTTACAATTTAAGTGGTAGAAAATCTCTCCCAAAACCTAAACCAAAGACTCACAACTCAATCTCATCACAACAACAACAACAACAACAACAACAGAGTCTTAATTCCACTAAGTGGGGTCGGCTACATGAATCCTTTTTCTCCACTGCGTCCTATCACAACTCAATCTCTTGCATAAAAAAAATCCTAAACATAATAAGTCTATTTATCCTCAACAACAATAATAATAATAAAATACTAAATTGCTCTTAGGCATACAAAAGACAAATTTGCTCTTATGTTGGGCGCCCTTGTAACAATACTCCGCCTCAAAAGACACATTATTCTCAAGGTGGGAAAAAATAAGACTGTTGCGCGATCAAGTCAGGTGGTTTCCCATTTACGTTGTTATCTGGCCATCTTTTCCATTTAATCAATTATTCACAGTGACCATAAAAAGTTTGAAATGTAGTCATGGGCACATCCTTTGGCCGCATCTAAATCGATTGGTGGCTTGATTTCCAATCAATCTTAGAAAATATCACAACCTCAAATAACTCATACAGTGGTTTACCGATCACCAGAATATCTGTCAACTCCGTCTCACGTGACTCTTCCATTTCTGTCAACTTTGATCCAACTTGCTTTTATTTGTCCAAGCCATCCGAATGTCGTATTATTTCTTCAAAGTGTTGTAGCTTGAGTCCGCTCCGGGTTTCCTTGCTTGATACCACAGCTCCCGATTCACCCAAAGATGTGATGTTGCTAACATGTCGTGCGAATCCTTTCGGTTGTTATTGTTGGAGTCCATTCCCGATATCATTTCTCAACCCCGTGGCGGGCAGAGTCGGTTTTGTGTGAAACTCAATTATCTTCTTCATCATTTCTTACATTTCTTTTATAATCTCGAATCTGTCCTCCATTCGACTCTTTATGGAAGAAACCCTATTTTCTATGGTGAAGAACCTTTATTCCATCTCAAATTTGAGTTACCCCACCGCTTCCTCCAATTTATTCTTTAAATCATCAACTTTCTTTACTGGCATTGCTTCTTGTAGGGTTTCAACACTTCTGATCTGTGGTTGCCTTCCCAGCTAGCTTGAATCCCAAGAAGAATGGCGAAATTTTGTTGTCGGCTTCCCAAATAACGAGAAGTTCCACTCCAAGGACGCACCTGATCTGGTCACTGACTTCGGGGATCTTGAATGATGATTGTCTTGCGACTGGACACCGTCATCTCGCTAGTGTATCGCGAGGACAAAGCGGAAGGAGGAGAACGATGGAAGTTTGTGGTCTTTTTACGCCCAATTCCCGCGTGGCCATCTCAACTAGCTCTAATCTCGGTCGTGTTGTGAAGACAGAGGGGAAAAAAGAAGGACCGGAGTTACGGAACCTCAGTAGGTTGCACTCCCATCTAAGCTTTCCCTATTTAGCTTTGATACCAATTTGATACGATCCGACGTCAAAATCAGCACGATTCTCCATAAAAATTTGAGCAAAATAGATTTCTTATTTCAATAATTCAAACAACTCAATGAAAATACAAAGAAAAGCACCTAAGATTCTAGAAGGAGCCGAACTCTCTCAATTCCTACAATTCNTTGATAAGGTTCAAAGATTTAAGGTAAAGAGCTAAAAGGAAGACAAAGAGAATGCAAAGGCATGTTTACAACAATCTTAGAGAGACAACTAAAAGCATCTGAGTCAGTCTAAATTTTAAGAACATTAGAGCAGCATCACAACAAAAAATAGAAAAAGCATTGATACGATCCAACGTCAAAATCAACACGATTCTGCACAAAAATTCCAGCAAAATAGATTTTTTTATTTCAATAATTGAAACAACTCAATGAAAATACAAAGATAAACACCTATAATTCAAGAAACATGCGATCTCTCCCAATTCCTACAATTAAAGTGGTAGAAAATCTCTCCCAAAACCTAAACCAAGGACTCACAACTCAATCTCATCACAACAACAACAACAACAACAAAGCCTTAATTCCATTACGTGGGGTCGGCTACATAAATCATTTTTCTTCATTGCGTCCTATCACAACTCAATCTCTTGCATAAGAAAAATCCTAAACATAATAAGTCTATTTATCCTAAACAATAATAACAATAAAATACTAAATTGCTCTCAGGCATACAAAAAATAAATTTGCTCTTATGCTGGGCGCCCTTGTAGCAATACTCCGCCTCAAAAGAGACATTGTCCTCAAGGTGAGAAAAAATAAAACTGTTGCGCGATCAAGTCAGGTGGTTTCCCATTTACGTTGTTATCTGACAATCTTTTCCATTTAATCAGGTATTCACAGTTACCAAAAGAAGTTTGAAATGTAGTCATGTGCACATCCTTTGGCCACATCTAAATCGATTGGTGGCCTGATTTCCAATCAATCTTAGAAAATATCACAACCTCAAATAACTTATACAGTGGCTTACCGATCACCAGAATATCTGTCAACTCCATCTCACGTGCCTCTTCCATTTCTGTCAACTTTGATCCAACTTGCTTTTATTTGTCCAAGCCATCTGAATGTCGTATTATTTCTTCAAAGTGTTGTAGCTTGAGTCCGCTCCAGGTTTCTTTGCTTGATACCACAGCTCCCGATTCACCCAAAGATGTGATGTTGCTCACATGTCGTGCAAATCCTTTCGGTTGTTATTGTTAAAGTCCATTCCCGATATCATCTCTCAACCCTGTGGCGGGCAGAGTCGGTTTTGTGTGAAACTCAATTAACTTCTTCATCATTTCTTGCATTTCTTTTATACTCTCGAATCTGTCCTCCATTCGACTCTTTATGGAAGAAACACTATTTTCTATGGTGAAGAACCTTTCTTCCATCTCAGATTTGAGTTGCCCCACCTCTTCCTCCAATTTCTTCTTTAAATCATCTACTTTCTTTACTGGCATTGCTTCTTGTAGGGTTTCAAAACTTATGATTCTGTGGTTGCCTTCCCAGCTAGCTTGAATCCCAAGAAGAATGGCAAAATTTTGTTGTCGGCTTCCCAAAGAACGAGAAGTTACATCCTAAGGGGGCGCCTGATCTGGTCACTGGCTTCGGGGATCTTGAATGATGATTGTCTTGCAACTGGATACTGTCATCTCGCTAGTGTATCGCGAGGACAATGCGGAAGGAGGAGAACGATGGAAGTTTAAGGTCTTTTTACGCCCAATTCCCGTGTGGCCATCTCAACTAGCTCTAATCTCGGTCGTGTTGCAAAGACAGAGGGGAAAAAAGAAGGACCGGAGCTACGAAACCTCAGTAGGTTGCACTCCCATCTAAGCTTTCCCTATTTAGCTTTGATACCAATTTGATACAATCCGACATCAAAATCAGCACGATTCTCCATAAAAATTTGAGCAAAATAGATTTCTTATTTCAATAATTTAAACAACTCAATGAAAATACAAACAAAAGCACATACGATTCAAGAGGGAGGCGAACTCTCTCAATTCCTACAATTTGAGAGGTAGAAAATCTCTCCCAAAACCTAAACCAATCTCATGCATAAAAAAAACCCTAAATATAAGAAACCTATTTATTCCCAACAATACTAATAATAAAAATCTAAATTGTACTTAGGCATACAAAAGACAAATTTACCCTTAGGCTAGGCGCCCTTGTAATAGACAAATTTACCCAATTACACATTTACATCTTCAACACCAAATTTTTCCTTTTTACATTTATAGTGCTCAAATCTTTCAAGTCACATGAAAACTAACACCAGTTGAATTACTAAAATGTAAAATACAACTGTTTATGCATAGGTAGTTAAAGTTTTGGTGATAGATATAAAAATCATAAGAATTGAGTGGTATGTATGTAAATCTTCCAAAATAGAAATGAAGCAAAGAGCTAAAATGCAGAATTTTTTTTGATATATATACAACCTTTTGTGCAGAAGCAAATGCTATAAGAGAGAAAAAGGGCATATACATCCCCGGGAATATCTTCATTCAAGAAGCTGAGAAAAAGGTTGTAGAGTAATATAACTTTTACCTATGAATACATTATTTCATCAACATTTACATAACTCGGTAACTTTTTTGTACTAATTCAGGCCATGGAAGAGAAAATGGAGCGCATACAAGAAGAAATAGAGTCCAAAGATAAAGTATTTTCCATACATTGTTCAATTCTTAAAGCTAGCTTTCATAACAGTTCTAACCATTAAGTGATACTAATACCAGCAAATAACTGTGCTTCAAGAGCTTCATGCTTCTCAACAACAATTAAGTACAGAATTAACTGAGAAACTTAATTATAGCCAGGTATAGTATATGAGAACATTGTCAAAATAGTCTCCTAACTTTTTGTATGGGGCCATTTTAGTCTTAACGTTTATAAAAGTGTCAATTTAATCCCTGACTCTTTTAATGTGTGCTGTAATAGTTCCCAGTGAGGACTATTTTAGCCCTTATTAAAATAGTCAAATGACCAATTTAGCATTTTTATGAACTCTGGGACTAAAATGACCCAATTTAAACAGTCAAATGACTATTATGACACTTTATTGTATATTCTGCTTTTGCATCTCTTTCCAGCCCTTGAGAAAAAAAACTAAATTTCATTTTATATATATGTCTGTCTCAGAATAAATTGAAAGGAATTGAAAAGGTGATAATAGATCAAGAAGAACAATATCAAAAAGCAAATTATACATTAAGGGAAAAGGAGTATTTAATAATGGAGCTTCTTCATTCAGGTTAGCAAATTGCAGTTGCGCTCTTTTTTTAAGCCTTTGAGATCTGAGTGAGTTTTCTATGTAATGCTCTCCAGAGAGTGTACTTGCCAAACACGTGAATTTTCTTCGATCAGAGCTAAACCATGCTGCTGCTGATATGTCTGATTTATCCTCTAAAATTGGTTAGTATTGCAGTTTTATGTGTTTTCTAATGAGTTACATTTACTTCGAGGACATTTGGGATCAGTGTTGTTTTATACTTTCTATTTATTTATTTTTATTTTGTTTTGTTTATGTTTTAATTTTAAAGAAAACATGTTTAACATATTTGATTAAAATATGATTGTTTTTANTATTTATTTTTATTTTGTTTTGTTTATGTTTTGATTTTAAAGAAAACATGTTTAACATATTTGATTAAAATATGATTGTTTTTAAAACAATTAAAACACTTAAAAGTTTAAATGTTGATTAGAGTGTTTTCAAAATAAAAATTAATTTGTTCTGGAAACAAAAAATAAAAACAGGTAAAAAAAAACACTAAATATACATGTTTTTAAAATAAAATAAAATATAAAAAGAAACAAAAAATAAAATTGATCCCAAATAAATCCTTCATATTGCTCATTCACAAAAGCAAAAAGTCTGTTTTATATTGTTATAATCAAGCGTCGTTGATTTTCAGAACACAAAGATAATATTGCAGAGATGAACCAAACCAATGTGCAAAAGTTTCAATCAGAGTTGAATAAAAAGCTTCATATTTTGCATAAAATTGTCTCAAATTATGTGAGGCAGCAGGAGAACCAACTGAAGCAAATAGAAGAAGAAATGAAATCATTTCAATCTATCAAGGCTGTGGTACACACAATATAAAATGATGAAACTTGCAATTCTACCAAAATTGAAATTATATTTATGACCTTTATAATAAATTTGAATCTTATTTATTGACTTCACTTTGTACTCAGGTTACTAAAGAGCTCAAAGGATTGGTTGATAAAATGAAAGCTGTTTATGGATCTGAAATTACAACATTGGATGTTTTGGCTGGAGAATTAGATCAAAATTCTCAAATAATTTTTGGAAAGTTGTACTCACAAGTACTTACACACTCTACATCTCTTGAAGATGTGAGAATTCTTCCATATTTCTACGAATTATCAGTTCAACAACAACTTCCTTATTTTCATTTATTCCATTCTGCAACAGTGCTTTAAGGGAATTGCAGTAGAGGCTGATTATTTACTTGAAGAGCTTGAAAGTAACCTTTCTAATCAAAAACTCAAATTGAATGCTTTTGCACAGCTGCAACATGAGGTTTTTTTCTCACAATGAAAATTCACAGACTCTCTTGTTCTTTCTTTTTGAGGGCAGTTACATAAATACCAACCAATTCATATGTTTTTACATATATATAACACCTAAACTTTGCTATTCTACATTTATGCCTCCCAAATCTTTCATATCACATAAAAAATACCACAGTTTTAACTTTTAAGATGTAAAATACACCTTTTCATACCTATGTAAGGTGGCATATATGTAAAAATTGAACCATAGGTGTCAGATATATAAAAACATAAGAATTGAGTGGCAAATCTTCTTCGTTTTTTTTTANCTACATTTATGCCTCCCAAATCTTTCATATCACATAAAAAATACCACAGTTTTAACTTTTAAGATGTAAAATACACCTTTTCATACCTATGTAAGGTGGCATATATGTAAAAATTGAACCATAGGTGTCAGATATATAAAATCATAAGAATTGAGTGGCAAATCTTTTTTTTTTTTTTCTTCTCTGCTAAGCAAACTCGGTTCCAAACTTTTGATTACTAAAACAGGGAAATTTAAGAACTGTGGAGGCAACACGTTCCATTTCAGATACTGTTACAAGCTACTTCCATACTGTAGAAGTTCTTGCATCAAGATTGAGCAAAATTGTGAAAGAAACAAATAATTCACAGCACCAACAATTAAGTGAGATGGAGAGGAAGTTTGAGGTGATTATCTTTTTAGTGATTAACAATAGAAAAAACAATTTTCTTATTAATTTATCCTATTCTTGCAGGAGTTTGCAGATTATGAAGAAAAACAATTGGTAGAGAAGGTGGTGCAAATGCTAGATGCTTCAAGAAAAAGGCAGAAAAAACTGGTAAAAATAGTGCATTCTAGTTGATTCAAAGGAGGAATATTTACATACATAATACACAATTCATATGCATTACTTATTTAATACCTAAACTTCAATTTTTACATACATGATACCTTATCTATGCATGAAAAGATATATTTCACTTTTTAAAAGTTAAGACGATGGAATTTTTTTATGTGATGCTTCAAGAAAAAGACAGAAATGTTTGGGTGGTATAAATGTAAAAATTAAATTTTAGGTGTTAGATATGTAAAAACATAGGAATTGGGTTGTATTGNCTACCTTATCTATGCATGAAAAGATATATTTCACTTTTTAAAAGTTAAGACGATGGAATTTTTTTATGTGATATGAAATGTTTGGGTGGTATAAATGTAAAAATTAAATTTTAGCTGTTAGATATGTAAAAACATAGGAATTGGGTTGTATTTACGTAAATACCCCTCGTGGAACCTATATTACTAGTAGTACTTAATTACTATTATGAGTGTCAAATACTATTATTAGTTATAAAATTATTGCCAAAAAACTAAAATTTATTAAAGTTGGTGTGAGTTATATAAACCTTTTTCTTACAATTAGAAAAAACTTCATTATAGCCACGACATTTTAGAAGATCTGATTGTGAAACTCCCTTCTTACAACAAAAAAAATCTAAATAAATAATAAAGTTGTTGCTAAATAAAAGTAAAATCATAGATTAAACTGGTAATAGGCCACATAATCAAATATGTTAATTAGCATTCATTGTTTATTACCGAGTTTATCTTTTGACATTTTCATTGTAGGCTCAGACAGCATTTAACATTCTCAGAGAAAGTGCTGATGATAGAGCAAATAACCTACAAAAAGAAATATCCAACGCTCAAAATTTGACCTCGATGATCAAAGAGCAATGGAGGTTTTACATGGAAGAAACTGAAAATAATTATCTTGAGCACACTGCTGCAGTGGAAAGCAGAAGATGCAGCTTGGAAGAAGGTCTAAATGATTGGTATGGTCACCAATGGCACTTGCAGGAGCAAACTTTATGTACATGAAGGAATTTAAAGCCTAATAACATATTGGGGCATTTACATACATACCACCCAATTCCTATGGATTTACATATCTAAGACCTAAACTCTAATTTTTACATTTATACAACCCAAATCTTTCATATCGCATAAAAAATACCACCATTTTAACTTTTAAAACGTCAAATACACATTTTCATGCATAGTTAGGGTGATATATACGTAAAAATTGAAGTTTGTGTTAGATATGTAAATACTTAAGAATTGAGTGTATGCATGCAAATCTTCCCAACACATTTTTAGCCTTTGATATTCCCTATGGTATGCAGCATACAGAAGACTGAAATGGATTCCCTGCTCTGGGAAAATGCTCAGGATTGGTTGTTGAGCTTAGGGAGAACTACAATATCATCAATGGAGTCAATTGTCAGGTATGAAGAACTTTTGCAATTTTGCAAATTGTAAAAGCTTATGATTGAGGTGGAATTGTAGAGTACATATCCAATCAAAAAATGGTTGATGACTGCATTTTGAAGTCGCTTAATATAGGCAATTTTAATTTGGCTTGGTGGCTTTCAAGTCAATAATGGGTTGTAACAAAATTGTCATAGTTTGCTCCAAACTCAAATGAAATTACTCACAGTGTTGACTCCCTAATAGATAGAAGGTTTTAGTCTTTTAGATTCTAAATACAATAAAACATAGAAATTAATCTCTCTCTCTCTCTCTCTATCTATATATATATATATATATATTTATCATCACTCATATTTTCACTGGGCTTCAAGCTTGGAAATCCAAATGAGCTATCTAGTAGTTTTCATCTATCTAAGGATTTAGTTCCCCTGGCTTTTACTTTAACTGTATTTTACTTTTTTTTTTTATTCTTGACAATTTTTGTACATTATCATGGGTGTACTCATATAATTTTCTCATTATACTATTTTTATTAAAAAAAAATTCTTACCCAAAGTACTTGAAGTTGGCTCAATGAATCCTTCTATATTCATTTGTGTTGATTGCAACATAAGGTGTTTAATCTAGCTTTTGGAAGTCTTTTTGTACAGCTTTTGCCCATAGTATCATCGGTTCATAGTTTACTTGTTGTTAAGCATCCGTCGAACATATCCAAATTAGCTATTTTTTCAGTGTAATATTTTTAATAAATGAAACTCACTTTCTCCCTGCAAAACAATTATTTATTAGCTTATCCTTTCCAAATTTACCACACTTATAACAAAGTTATCATTTCTTGCACTCCCAACTTCTTTGTTTAAATAATTTATTTATTATTCACACTTATGCTATAATGCTTGGTTAATGCAATTATGTTTTTCTATATCTTGGAAGTCTTCCAACTTTTTTTATTTCATTGCACTATTTAGACATTTCAGAACTTTTAAATATTTAAGAAATTATGCCATATTCTATGTCCTCATTTTATTGTATGATAAAGCTGATGTAGTTAAGTTTATCACAATCATATATCTCTCTAACTCAAAAATTCTATCTTTGCCACTGCAATTCCTAACTTTATTATAGTTTCAGCGCCTATTGTTTCTTTACTATTTTGTTCTCATTTCCTAAATATCTAACTCATCATATAAAATATCAACATTTTACCTTTGATTCTAAAATCAAACTACACTTTTTCTCTCATAGGAATGGATTGGAGGCCAATCAGCTGCTAAGAGCTAACCAATCTTCTGCACTTGGGGACTTAGATTCCTGCATCAAGAATTTTCATTCCTCCATTAATTGTGAGCTATCTGATTCATCTCTTAACATGTTTTTCAAATATTAGCACACACTTTCTTGGATGTTAAACTTTAAAATTTAGTATTGATGAAATTTTTCTTCCATTTTTTTGTTTACTTTGGATTCATGAAATCTTCAGGTTCTCTGAAACTTTACAATGATGCTTCTGAGAGCATCAATTCCATTACCATTCCATCAATCAGGGATTTATGGGACCTGAAGAATGAACACTATCTCAAGATTGTTGAGATCACAGATAGCACTGAAAAGTGTCTGGAACAGGAGTACATGGTAAGCATATTAGCACACAATTCTTATGCATTTACATATCTCGCACTTAAACTTATATTATAACACTTAGGTACTTTAAACCTCAACTTTCATATTTACACACATAGACTAATATTACATAAAATATCATGAATACTAAAGTTAAATTACCATAGATTAAAAAAGAATGAATATTCATAAAACTGGTTTAAATAGGTGTGAAATGGTGGTAGGGACGGTCTATCACCCCAAATAGCCCGTTTGGAATGGATTTTTTTTTTTTCGTCTTAAAAACCATGTTTGTTTATTGTATTTTTTACATGTTTTTATTTTCTATTTAAAAAAATAAATCAACCAATTTTTGAAAATACCCAAAACAACATTTGTGTATTTTGAGTATTTTAAGAAAGTCATTTCAACTAAAAATGNGAATACTAAAGTTAAATTACCATAGATTAAAAAAGAATGAATATTCATAAAACTGGTTTAAATAGGTGTGAATGGTGATAGGGACGGTCTATCACCCCAAATAGCCCGTTTGGAATGGATTTTTTTTTTCGTCTTAAAAATCATGTTTGTTTATTGTATTTTTTACATGTTTTTATTTTCTATTTAAAAAAAATAAATCAACCAATTTTTGAAAATACGCAAAACAACATTTGTGTATTTTGAGTATTTTAAGAAAGTCATTTCAACTAAAAATATTTTATTTCAAATCAAAACATAAACAAAAAATAAAAATGAAAAACCAAAACAAAAAACAAAATTGATCCCAAACGAACCCTAAAATTCTAATAAGAGTTGTAAATTACACAGGTGGATGCATGAACCATCTTTTTCAGCACCTAATAAAAAGGTGAACCAATTTGCCTAGCGTGGCATTGATATTGGAGCTGAGAACACCAGACTTTGAAGAGCTGCTTGAAGGTTTCTAAGAAGTCTCTATGTGAGCAGATAAATGGGGAAGTGAAAAATCTATCTTCAGCTAATGAGCGAGTCCCCCTAAATACAAAAAATGAAGGAAGAATTCAACCGGATTGAGTAAATCCAAGAGGATGTACAGATCTCTCTCTCTCTCTCTCTCT
>JXCR01090925.1:28788-45556 GCA_002079205.1 Phalaenopsis hybrid cultivar | reverse complement strand
AAAAGTGTGATTAAGGTTAGCTCAGTTAGTAAAATGTATAAGCAATTTATTATTTGGATGAATTACTGCATTAGCTAAGTTTTAGTCACTTCGATGATTAGCAGGCATTATTGGATGGAGAGGTTCTGATGATTCTGTAGGTGAAAAAAATATTATTGAAATTATATTTAAACAATTTAATAATATTTCTAAATTATCAGCTCATAATCTCTAATTGGATTTTTTGAGATTTTTTTCCAGGCCAGTGGGTTGGTACGACAAACGTCAATTTCAATGTCTGGATGTCTCTATAAAGATGATAAGAACAAAAAATTGCACAAGAGATCTGCATTGTACATGTTGATAAAGAACATTTAATACATAATAAAATTTATTGCTCTTCTAAGTTTCAGTAGACTGGCATCAAGAATAGGAAGCACGTAGTATGTTTGCAGTCAATACATGCATAGATTCCTATGTATATATAGCTCCTTTTTGTCGTTGCGTGATCCAAATATACCAGTTTATGTAGTATATCTAAAAATCAAATAGGAGAACGATCGACGAAGTGAAAAATAGAACGAGAAAAATCACACCAGAAAAGAACACAGCGGAACACATAGATTTGCGTGATTCGCTAAATTGACTACGTCCACGGAGTTGAAAAAGATTTTACTACTTGAGGAAATTTACACCAGTACATCACCTCGACTTACAAGAGGAATCTCTTACTCTTCAATGCTCTCTCTCTTCTTCTCTCTCTACACCAAGATAAACCGAAGAAACTCTACACTGAGATACACCGAAGAAGAAACATGTACAAGAGAAATAAACTCAATTTCTCTTCTGCCACAAGCCACCAAGAAGAAGCCTAGGGAAAACAATCTTCTTCTTCCTTCTTCCTCTACCGCAAGGAACTACTCCTCCTTGCACTTCTCTTTCACTACCCCGTGGAAACCTTCCTCTATCCCAAGGAAACCGAAGTAGAACACCAAAAAGGTCTGTCGTGACTTCTCTCAACCCAAGGAGAGTCATCCAAAGCTTTTATCACGAACAGGGAGCGGGAACGGGCGTAGGCGGGAACAGTTCCGCGATCGAGCGAGAGCGAGAGGAGTCGCGAACTTCGCGACAAAGGAACGAGCTGACGCGAAGCTTCACTTCGCGACTGAGCGGATCGCGAATCGCTGGCGGAAGCGGGAGTCGGGAGCTGGAGAAGGAGGCGTGGATCAGGCTCCAACTTAACAATCTCCCACTTGGAAACCGATACATCTGCTACAACATCTCCTTCCTCAAACTAACCTCCTCCACTGCGGCGTCGCCCTTTTCTTCAAACATGTATCATCCACCATGAATCCTCTAACTTGAATCCTCCACTTCTGCAACTTAAAGTCTTTGTCTTCACTCCAGAAGACTAACTGAAGCTATGCACAACTTCAGTTTCTCAAGAGTAACACCCTTAGTCAACATATTAGCAGCCTCCACATAGCTTTTGCACCTCCAAGCTATTTCCTGGGTCACTCTTGTCTCTTCTTACAACTCCGACTGAATGGGCAACATCCTGCCTCTGCTGAAAGCCTTTTTCAACAAGTCTAGTCTTATACCTCTTACTGACATCACGCTCAGTATTTACCTGATACACCCACTTGTTGTGCAATGCATTCTTTCTTAGTGGAAGTTCTGTCAGCTCTCACTTGCTCGAACTTTCATCTTGTAAGATTTCTTCACGGCTTTGTGATTCTTCAACATCTGTCTGTGGAACAATAGAAATGAGTGCCCCGGACACACTTTTCTCTTCACTTCCATCACTGCCCTACACTGTGGCCTCTAGTATATTTCCTAACTCATTCAAAGCCCCTGAATCCAATATCAAGTCTTCAACAAAACAATGAACTGCTAACAATAGTACATCATGTACTTCTTCAGATACCACATTTGCGCTATCATTCTCCATCTTCTTGGGATTTCTGCAGTTATTCTTTATGTGGCCAGCCTTGCCACAATTCTACAGATTGTTTGCTTACTAAACTTTGATTTTGATCTCCCTATCCTTGAATTTATGTCATGTCATCTCCGTCTGAAATCAACATTCAGTGATGAACTCGAACCTGAGACCTCGCCAGAATCTTTCCTACAAACTTCCTCAGCCAAAATCAAATCACGAATATCATCGTATTTCAGTTTAGATTTACCTGCAGAACTGCTAACTGCTATCCTCATGGTTTCCCAACTAACTAACAATGAAGCTAAAAAGATCAGTGCACATATCTCATCATCAAAATCAATTTTCACAGATGACAATTGATTTGTGATATGATTGAAATCATTCAGGTGTTGAGCAACAGAAACATTTTCCGTCATCTTTAAGTTGAATAACTTTTTCATTAAGTGTGTTTTGTTATTCGTCGATGGCTTTTCATACATACCTGATAAAGCTTGCATGAGATCTACAGTCGTTCTCTCCTTGATGACGTTGCGTGCAACGACCCTCGATAGGATCAATCGAATATCCCCCAAAACTTGTCGATCAAACAAATTCCATTCAGCCTCATTCATCCTTTCAGGTCTTTTTCCCTAATAACGGAAGATGAAGTTTCTTCCCATAGAGATAATCTTCTATCTGCATCATCAAATAAACAAAATCTGTGTCATCAAATTTCACTTCATCTGCAGCCATCATTCTTCCTCAGATGTGAACAAAGCTCTAATACCAGTTGTTGCGGCGAGATCTATAGATATATACCAGTTGATGTGGTATATAAATAAATTAATCAGGAGAACGATCGATGAAGTGAAAAATAGAACGAGAAAGATCCCACCAGAAAAGAACATAACGGAACACACAAGTTTAAGTGATTCGTCAAATTGCCTACGTCCACGGAGTTGCAGAAGATTTTACTAATCGAGGAAATATACACCAGTCGATCACATCGACATACAATAGGAATCTCTCACTCTTCGTTGCTCTCTCTCTTCTTCTCTCTCTGTTCTTCTCTCTCTACACCGAGATACACCTAAAAAACTCTACACCGAGATACACCGAAGAAGAAAAACGTAAAAGAAAAATAAACGCAATTTCTCTTCTGCCACAAGCCACTAAGAAGAAGTCTGGGGAGAACAATCTTCTTCTTCTTCCTTCTTCTTCCTCTACCACAAGGAACTACTCCTCCTTGCACTTCTCTTTCACTACCCCATGGAAACCTTCCTCTATCCCGAGGAAACCGAAGAAGAACACCATAAAGGTCTGTCATGACTTCTCTCAACCCAATGAGAGCCATCTGAAGCTTTATAACGAACAGGAAGCGGGAACGGGCGTAGGCGGGAACAGTTCCGCGATCAAGCAGGAGCGGGAGGAGTCGCGACCTTTCGCGACAAAGGAACGGGCCGAAGCGAAGCTTCACTTCGCGACAAAGCGGTTCGTGAATCGCTTGAAGCGGGAGTCGAGGGCGGGAGAAGGAGGCGTGGATCGGGCTCCAACTTAACACTTCCATCTTCCCATTAAAAGGTCGGAGTTTGATACTAAAATCATTTTCTAGGTTCATGACAACAAGATTTATAAATGTAGAAAAAATTTTTAAGAAAACTAAGATTAGACATCAATGCAAACACGGGAGCAAAACAGACTGTAGAAATTTGGATCATAGAGAACAATGATATAGAAATGAAATTAGTAATCATCGATGTACAACTTAAGCAAGATAAAAATAACCTAATCAAAATAGATTTGTGGCAAAAAAATGAAGGATGAAAGGAGAAACTATTACAATAGGAGCAAGATAAGGCTATCAACTATTCAAGATAAGAAAGAGAAAAATGGATTTAATTTATTTGAGCTACACAACAAATTTATAGAAAAGTGGATTAAAAAAAATAAAAGATTTATGAAATGTAGGATAGATCAAAGGTAACTTTGACATAAGTGCAAAAAGCTTTGTGCAAAGCAGATTTGGCATCTCATGTAACACTCAGTGGCAGCTAAAGGAGAATGAGGGTTTAATATGTCGACCACAAAAAAATATATATATATAAAAAATTTATTGATTAATCACCATCACTCTCTTAGAAGAGATTCGTTATCATGCAAACACTCTGAAGAAACTTTATTACACACACAAAAATACCACAACGAAGCTTCATGAAGACAATAATTATAAAGCGTGCTCAAATAATAGAAAAGAAAATTAGAAATCCTTCAATTAGAAACATGAGATGCTGGTTTAGTCTCATATTGAATAGTTCAAAATATATATTCAAGTAAAATCCCAGATAATCGGCCCTCACCTAAATGCTTAAAATTTAAAACTGAAAATTTAAACAATATAATGTTTAGCCTAAGTTTTATCCCCTATGGTGCCTTCCTTTAACATGTGGTGCCATAGCCAAAAATTTTCAGGGTATGAATGGTTTATGCAATTTGTGACTGTTGCATAGGTTTATGTTAGGTATAGCTCATATACCATAAAACGAACACATGCTGGAGCGGAACGGAGCGAGCCAGCATAGCGAAGCAGAAGAATCTATCAAATCGGGGGAGTTTCGTTATGTAGGTTGGGAGTGCGGGAGCGCCACGGAACGAGACAGGGGTAATTTTGTGATTACATATTGTACCATAAAATTATAGAAATGTCTTCTTTTGTAAACCTAGAATATTTTGTACTATTTTCTTAAATTAAAAGAAAGTCGTCGCTCCGCTCCCGAGGACGTAGGCATCTTTACCGAATCTCGTTAAATCTTTGTGTGTTCTNGATTACATATTGTACCATAAAATTATAGAAATGTCTTCTTTTGTAAACCTAGAATATTTTGTACTATTTTCTGAAATTAAAAGAAAGTCGTCGCTCCGCTCCCGAGGATGTAGGCATCTTTACCGAATCTCGTTAAATCTTTGTGTGTTTATCTGGATTTATGTCAATTTTTATTTTTCTTCGCCCTAAAATTCTCAACAAGTGGTATCAAAGCGAGGTTTTAGGGCAGAGGAGAAGATCAGCGTAGGAAGAACGAAGAAGATCGGAGAAAAGTTTCGGCAGCTTGGATCATAACCAAAGAGGCAAAGTTCGGAGCTTTGGCTTCTCCGAAGTTCGGCGAGGGCTTCGGTTTGGAATTCCGGCATTAAGCAAGGGTTCGCAGCAGACCAGGGGAAGCTTCACGAGCGGCGCGGGCTTCTTTTGCGCGACAGAAGGGGAATTCGCGACGCAGAGGAGTTGCGACCAGGCAGCGACGTCGGCAAAGGGATTCGGCTTGGGCGAGGTGTTCGCGGCAGTTCGGCGCGAACAAGAAAGAGCCGCGGTGTTCGCGTCAATTCGGCCAGTGTTACAAACTGTGGCATATGCGTCTGGGTCATCTTAGTGAACGTGGGATAACTGAATTGCATAGAAGAAACATGTTGTCTGGTGTTAAAAGCAGCAAACTCGATTTTTGTAAGAACAGACTAGAGTCAGTTTCATGGTTGGAAAACACAAAACTAAAGAGATTTTTTATTATCTGCATTCTGATGTATGTGGACCAAACAAGAAATCGTTGTTGAGAGGATATCTGTATTATGTTACATTTATTTATGATTTCTCCAAGAAAGTTTGGGTGAATTTCTTGAAGCAGAAATCTTAAGTATTCTCCAAATTCAAGCTGTGAAAAACTGAGGTGGAGAAACAAACTGACAGAAAGATCAAGTATTTGAGATCCGACAATGGCACGGAGTATACATATTTGTGGTTTCAGAAATTTTGTGAGGAACATAGGATTCAGAGACATTTTTCAGTGCACAAAACACCACAGCAGAATGACATTGCAGAAAGGATGAACAGACCCTTAACTAAAAGTGCAAAATGTTTGAAACTTAATGCAGGGCTTTCTAAAAGTTTCTGGGCAAAGGATGTGAATATGACATGTTACCTCATCAATAGATCACCTCGGGCATTATTAGATGACAAGGTTGCAGAAGAGGTATGGTCAGGTAATTCAGTTAATTTTAATCATTTATGAATTTTTGGTTGTAATGCTTATGTGCATGTACCTAGAGATAATAGATCAAAACTTGATGCAAAATTCAAGAAGTGCATCTTACTGGGCTACAAGAAATGTGTGAAAGGATACACGTTTTGAGATCCGATTGCAAAGAAGATAGTGATCAGTAGAGATGCAGTTTTTGATGAGCAATCCATGTTGCAGCAGAATCAAGACAAGATGCAAGGGAACAGTTTCAGTTTAGATACAGTGCAAATGGATCTAGAACAACATCCAGTAGCAACTAAGATAGTTGAAAGTTCAGAACCAACACCTGGTGATTCCAATACAGATGATTTACAGAATTACACTCTTGTCAGAGATAGACAGAGATGCACTAATATAAGACATCCTAGCAGATTGGGTTATAAAGACATAGTCTCTTGTGCACTTCATTATCAACGATGATCCAGCCATTTTTCAAGGAGCTATCACAATCTAGGAAAAAGAGAAATGGATGGGTGCAATGGTTGAGGGGATGCAGACTTCGCAGAAAAATCGCACATGAGAGCTAATTCAACTTTTTGAAGGAAAGAAGACTACTAGGTGCAAGTGGGTGTACAAAAGGAAACCAGCAGAATCAAAAAAAGAGGAAAAGTTCATAGCTCAACTGGTAGCAAAGGGATTTCACAGCAGAAGGGGATAGATTATGATGAAATATTTTCACCTGTGGTCAGACATACTTCAATCAAGACAGTATTTGCATTAGTAGTCACTTGAAATTTGCATTTGGAGCAGATGGATGTTAAAACTGCATTCTTGCATGGTGATATGGAGGAACAGATTTACTTGGAGAAGCCAGAAGGGTTCACTCAACCTGGACATGAGCATTTTGTTTTCTTACAAAAGGTTTTTTTTTAAACAAGGTATGTAGAATCCATATTTTAAAGTTCATGCAAACAAAGGAGTGTAAAAAATTGACCTGAGACAGTTGAAAGTTCAGAACCAACACCTAGTGATTCCAATACAGATGATTTACAGAATTACACACTTGTCATAGATAGACAGAAACACACTAATATAAGCCCTCATAGCAGATTGAGTTATGAAGATTTAGTCTCTTGTCACTTCTCATTAGCAGCGATGATCCAGCCACTTTTCAAGAAGCTATCACCAGCCAGGAGAAAGAGAAATGGATGGGTGCAATGGTTGAGCGGATGAAGTCTTTGCAGAAAAATCGCATATGAATGTTATTTCAACTTCTTGAGGGAAAGAAGGCTACTGGGTGCAAGTAGGTGTACAAAAGGAAACCAGCTGTATCAGAAAAAAGAGAAACGTTCAAGGCTCAACTGGTAGCAAAGAGATTTTCACAGTAGAAGGGGATAGATTATGATGAAATAATTTCACATATAGTTAGATATACTTCAATCAGGGTAGTGCTTGCATTAGAAGTCACTTGAGATTTGCATTTGGAACAGATGCAGTCACTTGAGATTTGCATTTGGAACAGATGGATGTTAAAACTGCATACTTGCATGGTGATCTGAATGAACAAATTTACATGGAGCAGCCAAAAGGGTTTACTCAAACTGGACAGAAGCATCTAGTTTTCTTACAAATGGTTTTTTTTTTCTTTTTTAAAACAAGGATATTTGGAATCCATGCTTTAAAGCTCATGCAAACAAAGGGGTGTTAAAAATTGACCTGATAATCCTACTCGACAAGAACCCGGCTCGAAAAATCTGGATTCAGGTTAACCCGAATAATATCCAAGTCGGTTTCGAGTTAGGAATTCTAACCTATTAAATTTTTCGGTTCGGGTTCAGGTTGACTTACCAATAGGGGTGTAAACTCGTGTTCGGCTCGTTTATATTTTGAGCTCAAAAAGTATGTTCGTGTTCGGTACGTTTGCTTAGCAAGTCGAACAAAAGCTGTTCAAGAACAAAAAATCGTTTTGACAATCCTAATCATGTAGCCATAAGATGTTAATGATTGGGACAAGATTTAAAAATTATTATTTATATTAAAACATCATTTGAATGTAATTCAATAATTTTTTATTCTATTTTCTTAATTAATACTTTTAATTGATTAAAAAATCTTTGTAGTCTTTTAGTTAATTAATTTTTTTTAAAATATAACTCATGCCAAAACGAGCTGAACACGAACGAACAAATCTTTGTTCGTGTCAAAACGAGCTGAACACGAACGAACAAATCTTTGTTCGTGTTCGGCTCGTTAACTTTGCGAACAAGCCAAACACGAGCTATTTGCGAACAACGAACCGTTTTGACAGCCCTACTTACTAACCCGTGTTTGACCCTAAAAGGACCCGCTAATTTGAAATTGACTCGATATTGACCCACCAACCCCAAATTGACTCGAAAATAGACCCGAAATTAACCTTATTTATGTTGCTTCTATTGTTAAACAGGATATACGAGGCGGGTTTGAGTTAGTGAGTTGAAGGCGAGTTGGGTTTAGGTTGAATTTTTTGCTTCGTTTAATATCCGAGTCGGTTTCAGCTCAAGCATTTCGAGTCAAATCAATTTCAAGTCAAACCCAAGGTCCCAAACCCGACCCGCGAACCTGATTTGACACACCTATGCAAACTTTCAAAATCTTCAAACAATTGATCATAAGTAAAAACAAGTTCATTCCAGATCAAGATGTCACAGTCTCTGATTGCTATCAATGCAAGCTTGCATTCTCAACAACATTAGCTTCTTGAGACATGATAGCATCACTCCATCTTTCATCCCAATTTGTAATGGATGCCTGTTTCCACGTTTTGTTTCCATTAAACTGCTTCAAGAATGGGCAATCCTGTTTTAGATGATCAATCTTGTAGCATTTAGGTCATTCCTTGCTATCCTTTAAGCTCCTTTCCGTTTTTCAAGCATCTCTTGAATTTTTCCACAAAAGTGCTTCAAGAATCGGCAATCCTGTTTTAGATGACCAAACTTGTAGCATTTAGGTCATTCCTTGCAATCCTTTTACTACTTTCCGAAATTCTTTTTCAAGCATCTCTTGAATTTTTCCTGTGATGAGAGCCATCTTCTCATCACCTTCACTATCCCCATGCACTCAAGTGCTCCTGCACATCAACTTCTAAATGCTACATATTTTAGTTTTAATTTTGCTTAGCAGCCTGAGTTTTTATATGCAACTCGTAAAAAATTAAGGATTCCAGGAGTTCTTCCACCAAAATGGTACTCAACGTCTCGTTCCACCAAAATGATCTCTTGAATTATCAAAATTAAAATAGACAACCGGACGATGAAATTTAAATTTCCAATTTTTAATATTATCACTAACTAATAAATAAAGTAATTCAAATTATAAAAAAACCAATGATAAATTAATTTATAAATTTAACTTTCTTTATGTGAGACGCATTCTATACACATTGCCCTTTCTTTAACTCATTTTTTAATTCAAAGCTTAAACATAAAAATATTAGTTTAAAAAATGAAGAGTCATCGGTCATTCAACAAATACTCATACTTTTAAACTACAATAACGGAATAAAAAAAATATGCTAAACCAACATAATAAATTAGTATAAAAATAATGGATATTTTCTTATTCAATCATGAACATAAGATTAGAACATTCTAATGCACTCATATAAGCTAAATATGTGATATTTTTATGGCACATCTCCCCATGTTTTTACATCTTTCTACTAATATTATGCTTGAAAATGATATTTTTGTCTTAGTCATGCAGGAGACAGGGTGGACACGAAATTCGAGTGGAAAAGAGCACCCATGTTGCAAACACAGTGCTCCCGCTTTAACACCGGTGCACCCATGCCGTTTATATCAGGCCCGCACTCACGGTAAAGCACCTGCGACAGATCAGGCACATCCATGTGCATACCTCTGCACAAGGCACAACGCATACGCACCGTGCAGCGCACCCGTGTCGTAGTCGCAGCACACCCATGCCCAGCCTGCTGAAACTAATTCGGCGAGAATTTTCTCGCCTTTGTCGAGCCCTGCCTAGATATTTACTTATGAGGCCGGTTTTAGAGTATCTTTGGTGGCTGGAGGCTATAAGAAAAGAGAGATTTTAATTAGAGAGAGTTCTCCCCATAGGTTTTTTGAGGTGGAGCTCGGTCTGCCTTCCCGCTCCTCTGTCGCGAACTGTCGTGATTCCTCCTGCTCCAGCTCAGTCGCGCCCGCTCCTGCTCTTCTATCGCGAAGCCTCCACGTTTCGTGAAACGATGCCAATCGGAACTCTTCCTTGCTCAACTGCTCCCGCGCCAAGTTTCGCGATAAAAGGAGTTGCTCTCCTTCAGATTTAGCATGGTCTTTTTTGTGTTCTTCTTCGACAGTTTTGCTTCCAATAGATAGAGGAAGAGAAGTGCAATCAGTAGTTCCTTGCAGCAGAAGGAAGAAGGAAGAAGGAAGAAGAAGAAAGAAGAAGAAAGAATATTATTATCCCTTGGCTTCTTCCTGGTGGCTTGAGGCAGAAGAGAAATTGGGTTTATTTCTCTTGTACGTTTATCCTTATCGGTGTATCTTGGTGTAGAGAGAGAAGAGTAGAGAAGTGAGAGAAATAGTTCGCTCTTGTAAATCGAGACAATCAACTGGTATATATTCCTTAAGTGGTAAATTCTCTACAACTCTGTGGACATAGGCAATTTGTCGAGCCACATAAATCTGTGCGTTCCGCTGTGTTACTGTTTTTTTTTTAATTTTCTAGTTCTATTTTTCGCTTCGTTGTCGATCGTTCTTCTATTTTATATTTATATATATATATATATATATACCTCAACAACTGGTATCAGAGCCCGTGATTCCAGATCTGAGAAAAGACAATGGTTGCAGATGAAGTAAAGATTTCAGGGATCGAGAAGTTTGATGACACAGATTTCGGTTATTGAAGGATGCAGATAGATGACTATCTCTATGGGAAGAAACTTTATATTCCGTTATTGAGGAAAAGACCTGATAAAATGGATGAGACTGAATGAAATCTAATGGATCGACATATTCTGGGGGTTATTCGATTGACTCTATCGAGGTCCGTTGCACATAACGTCGTCAAGGAGAGGACGATTGCAGATCTCATTATCAGGTATGTATGAAAAACAATAGAATAATAACAAGGTGTATTTGATGAAGAAGTTATTCAATTTGAAGATAGCGGAAAGTGTTTCTGTTGCTCAACACCTGAATAATTTTAATATTATCACAAATCAATTGTCATCTGCTGAAATTGATTTTGATGATGAGATACGTGCGTTCCTATTGTTAGCACCGTTATCAAAAAAACTGAGAAGCCATTAAAATGGCAGTTAGCAGTTTTGTAGGTAAATTTAAACTAAAATATGATGATATTCGTGATTTGATTTTGATTGAGGNTGAATGAAATCTAATGGATCGACATATTCTGGGGGTTATTCGATTGACTCTATCGAGGTCCGTTGCACATAATGTCGTCAAGGAGAGGACGATTGCAGATCTCATTATCAGGTATGTATGAAAAACCATAGAATAATAACAAGGTGTACTTGATGAAGAAGTTATTCAATTTGAAGATAGCGGAAAGTGTTTCTGTTGCTCAACACCTGAATAATTTCAATATTATCACAAATCAATTGTCATCTGCTGAAATTGATTTTGATGATGAGATACGTGCGTTACTATTGTTAGCACCGTTATCAAAAAACTGAGAAGCCATTAAAATGACAGTTAGCAGTTTTGTAGGTAAATTTAAACTAAAATATGATGATATTCGTGATTTGATTTTTATTGAGAAGGTGCGCAGGAAAAATTCTGACGAGATCACAGGTTCGAGTTCGGCACTGAATGTTAATTTCAAAGGGAGATTACAAAACAGAAACTCAAATAAAGGGAGATCAAAATCAAAGTCTGGTCACCAGACAACCTGCTGGAATTATGGCAAGGCTGACCACATAAAGAAGAATTGCAGAAATCCCAAGAAGAAGGAGAATGATAGCGCAAATGTGGTAACTGAAGAAATACAGGATGCACTACTGCTGACAGTTCATGGTTCTCTTGATAACTGAATATTGAATTCAGATGTTTCTTTTCATACAACATTCCATCGGGAATTGATGCTAAATTATGTTGCAGGTGACTTTAGGAAAGTATATCTGGCAGATGAAGAAGCTTTGAATGTGACAAAAAATCTACCAGAGGCAACAGTGCAGGGCAGTGATGGAAGTAAAGAGAAGAGTGAGTCTGGGGCACCCAATCCTATTGTTCCACAGACAGAAGGTGGAGAATCACAGAACTATGAAGAAATATTGCAAGATAAAAATTCGAGCAAGTGGGAGCTGACAGAACTTCCACCAGGGAAGAAGACAGTACATAACAAGTGGGTGTATCGGGTGAATACTGAGCATGATGACAATAAGAGACACAAGGCTAGACTTATTGAAAAAGACTTTCAGTAGAGATAGGATATTGCCCATGCAGTGAGTCTTAAGCAGAGACAATAGTAACCCAAAAAATAGCTTGGAGGTGCAAGACTATGTTAAACCTGCTAGTATGTTGACTAAGGGTGATGCTCTTGAGAAACAAAAATTGTGTACAGCTTCAGTTAATCTTCTGGTGTGAAGATAAAGGCTTTGAGTTGCAGAGATGGAGGATTCATGTTTGAAGAAAAGGGCTAAGCCGCTAGTGGAGGATATCTGTTTGAGGAAGAAGACGTAATCTATGTACGGGTCTCCAAGTGTGAGATTGATTGAGGTGGAGTCTGATCTGCCCTCTCTTCTGTCGCGAAACGTCGTGATTCCTCTTGCTCCCGCTCCTCTGTCACGAAACATCGTGAACTGCCTCCCGCCTCCACATTTCGCGAAACAATGTCAATCGCGACTCTTCCTTGCTCAACTGCTCCCATAGGTTTCGCGATAAAACGAGCTGCTCTCCTTCAGATTTAGCATGGCATTTTTTGTGTTCTTCTTCGACAGTTCTGCTTCCACGTGATAGAAGAAGAGAAGTGCAAACAGTAGTTCCTCGCGGAAGAAGGAAAAAGGAAGAAGAAGATTGTTTTCCCTTGGCTTCTTCTTAATGGCTTGTGGCAGAAGAGAAATTTAGTTTATTTCTCTTGTACGTTTATACTCTTCGGTGTATCTCGGTGTAGAGAGAGAAGAGTAGAGAAGTGAGAGAAAGAGTTCGCTCTTGTAATTCGAGACGATCAACTGGTGTATATTTCTCAAGTAGTAATATCATGCAACTTCGTGGACGTAGGCAGATTGTCAAACCACGTAAATTTGTGGGTTTCACTATGTTACTGTTTTCTAGTGTGAATTTTCTTTTTCTATTTTTCGCTCCGTCGTCGATCGTTCTTCTATTTTATATATACATACCTCAACAAGATTTTTCTCCTTTTTGTGGATTGAAGGGATTAATTTTTCCCCTTGAGTTATTGTGAGTTTTTGAAAAACTAATTGTATGAGACGGAGAGGTTCTACTTTTGTGGAGAAAACAAATCTTTTTTGTAAGTTTTACTTTTGTTTAACTCTTCAATGAAGTTCTGCATGGATTTCGTGTCTAATTTTCTTGAACATGCGTGACTAAACTCTTTTTCATATTTTTGTCATGTAGGGGTAGTGGTTTTCATTTGATTTTTTAAGATGTTTTTACTATAGCATTTTCTTATGTTTTCATGGCATATATTGTTGGCTAACCTAAGAATTTAACTTACTCCTAGTTTAGTCAACTAGGATATTAAAATATTTCATGAAGGGTGGAAATGAAAGGTTAACCACAAAATTTCAAGAGAAAGGAATTCTGCACTTATTCAAGGGGATCAGAACAGTTATGCGGAATGTCATGAGGATTGAGAAAACCTCAACTTCATGAATTCTAGGCCTCTTTTGATCTAGACATAGGCATAAGGAATAACATATCCCAGATCGACAATAATTACGTATGAAAATATTTAGAAAAGTCACGATCTCCGAATCACAAAGGCATGAGCCTCATCAATCTTTAAGGAACTCTTGAGAATTTTTCTGCTTTTCTACTTTCCTCTGCCTGCGATCTATTATGTTTTTACTAAGATTTTGAGATTCAAATCTTCTTTGTGAAACAGCCAAGGTAGGTTCACCGGATTCGTAGTCTGAAGGTTTTTCTACTAAAACAATTGTTAAGACTGTTATCGTAGAATCGATATATGGTACTATTTAATTGCATTATTATTTAACATGTATACTTGCGTTGTACGACCAACTTACTTCGCGATAAATTTCGGTGCGTCATGTTTTTTACATCTTTGAAAATACATTAATAATTATTTCTGCTTTTAGAAAACTTTAGTTGAAAAACTTAAGATCTAAGTTTGACAATTTTTCTTGTTTTTATTGTGAGTTTTTTATTATTTGTGTTGTATCTGTAGTTCAATTGTGTTTCTTTTTAGATGCTGAAAAAAATAAAAATTGAAAAAAAAATAAAAAAAAACCAAAAAGACAAATCTTTTGTTGTAAACTTATTTTATGCTTCTTTGCTTTCTTTTGCATACTGTGTGCGTTGCATTTACATGCTAGCTTGTATACTGACGTGTGCAGGTCAATGTGATCGTTTGTTTCATAATTTTAAAATTGTCCTTATTATGCAAAGGGAAGTTGAGGCTGACCTCGCCCCTTTCGACCAATACCTTTGAACCGCAAGTCATAATCCAGGTGGATCAAAACAACCAGTTTGAGAGACATTCCTTTGAAGACTCCAACTTACACTTGGTCAATTTCCTTGAATTGTGTGCCACCTTCCAGTACAACGGTGTCCTCAACGATGTTGTGACTGAGGTTTTTTCCATTTTCCTTGAGAGACAAGTGTAAGGTATGACTGAACTCTTTTGCCCTATGATTAATCATGACCTGAAATGACTTAGAACAGAAGTTTCTAGCCAAATACTTTCCTCCATCCAAAATTGCAAAACTTAGGAACGACATCACCTCATTTAACCAAATTAATTGAGAGTCCATTTAAGAAGCATGTGAGAGATTCAAAGAATTATTTAGGAGGTGCTCACATCATGTCTTACTTGATTGGCTAATCATTCAAACATTTTACAATGGATTGATAGGTTCCTTGAGATCCGTGGTAGATACTATTTTAGGAGGGTCATTCATGTCTAAGCCTTTTGATGAAGCCTAACAATTAATAGAGGAATTGACCATTAATAATTTCTAATGTCCTGGAGTTACACCCTAGAAGGTAGCAAGCGTGCAATAATCTTATGTGTTAGTTATTCTGGCGACTTATGTAACTGCTATCTTTAGGAAGTTAGATAATGTGGGCAAGAATCCCATGCAAGGACTTCCATCCAATAATGGATAAATGTATGGTCTAGTGGTAGATCCTGGTATGTCGACCTCAGACTCTATGAATATCATAGNCTTATGTGTTAGTTATTCTGGCGACTTATGTAACTGCTATCTTTAGGAAGTTAGATAATGTGGGCAAGAATCTCATGCAAGGACTTCCATCCAATAATGGATAAATGTATGGTCTAGTGGTAGATCCTGGTATATCGACCTCAGACTCTATGAATATCATAAAAAATCATGGTCATAACCCTATTCCAACATCTATAACCTTGACCAGAGGAATCACCCAAATTTCTCTTGGAATAATAACTCTTGACGTGTGTTGCTACACCGTTTTCGGGAAGTATTGTTGCATCGTCTTTGGGATCAACCCGGTGTTCGAGATGAAGCGTCACTTCACAGTTTGCCTCGCGACTCCGCTGCGTCAGTTGTTGGTTTGCACAGTGCTTCGCCGCAAGGAGTAGGCGACGACCGACGGTAGTCTGCAGCGGCCGACGACTGGTGGTCGACAGTGGTTGGCGGTGGTCAACAGCTACAGGAGCAGCATGGACTTCAACTCCTTCTCCAAGCTCCAATCTTCTTCAGGCTTCAAGTTCTCTCCCTCCTCCCTCTCATGAGAGGGGTTGGGCTATATTTATAAAGTTTCGGTTGCAATTAATGAATGAATATGAACCACTCTAATCGAACGGCCCAAAGAAGTTCCCTAAATCAAACGACATTTGATGGATATTTGAGGGCCTTAACAATGTTGGAAATGAGTGATCTTAGACTCGTTGGATTCATTTTGTCGAGACGTTCGACTCGACCATGAACTCATCAGATTTGGCATCTGTTTGGCCTTCCAAATATGTCCAGAAAGCTTCCAAAAGTAATTTAATGACTTAATCTGAGCTTGATTTGACTTGGATTTGATCAATTTTAATTGNTCATTTTGTCGAGACGTTCGACTCGACCATGAACTCATCAGATTTGGCATCTGTTTGGCCTTCCAAATATGTACAGAAAGCTTCCAAAATTAATTTAATGACTTAATCTGAGCTTGATTTGACTTGGATTTGATCAATTTTAATTAGGTCTGTCTCGTTGAACCGGTCACTTTGACTATAAGTTTATTGAAATCGGACTTCTAAATAATTCTTAATCAAAGTTTGAACATTTTTATATCAAAAGATTGCCCCGATATCCGTGTCATACCTCGAGATTCGTATCAGTTGTAATATTTTTTGGAGGTGTATCACATGTCATTTTATTTTACTAAATAAGCTATATTAACAAGTTTAATTTAGCTTACATATTATTACATTAAACTAATCAAAACGTCATTCACAGTTAAACATATGGAAGATTTTTACAATAATTTAAATCGCAAATGTAAGCAGATAACCCAAAAGAATATAATGAATGGAATTGGAATAAATTAAGTATAAACAATTATTTAAAATTGATTAAAATATTAACAAAATTAAGGAAAAGGAACTTACATGTATTACGAGCACAGGACAGTTGACTAACGGCATCTTGTCAATATTCTGAGAAACAGAA
>JXCR01090925.1:0-26563 GCA_002079205.1 Phalaenopsis hybrid cultivar | reverse complement strand
TTGCATTAATAATAGCACAGATTTGATCAGTTGTCCACATTAACTCTGATGGTAGCCATTAAATACGAACAAGAGCTTCCATTTGAGGTCCAATTTGTTTCTTTTTTTTTCATCCAATTTTCCTAAATTGCAACTTTCTTTATTGTTGAATCTTAAATTGTCCATTACAAACACAACCCGAGAATTTGAACCGAACGAAGGAGGAAGGAGGAAAAGAGAGTAGAATAAATCCATAATTCATTGTCGAGAGAACCCGGGAGAAATCCCTTTATTCATATTTTCGTCTCTTATTTACAGAGACGTGTTTTATAGAATTACATAAAGGAGGAAGCAATTCTGGAAACTACTCTCGATTCATTTAATATTTGAATCAATTTTATAAATTTCATACCATATATGTATTACAATTTGAATTTTGATATGATAGTAATTGTCTAGTAAAATTGCCTAAATTCGGTCGGCTGAGTGGCAACCATCTCTTGTGTCAATCGGTCAAGGCATTCGACGAGTGGCGATCTCATCTGTCTTGATAAAAGTGGGTCGGTTGATTAGTCGCGATCAAAGGTTCCCACCTGCGCTCTAGTCGGTTTGAACTGAAGGTGTGGTCTGTCGCTAGAATATTTCGTCATAGTTGTATCAGTCAATTCTTGATCAGACGATTGGTTGTAAGACAGTAGGACGCCTCGATCGTCCAACTGTCGTCTGGGTCGTTTAACTGCTTTGAGATTCGTGCNCATTAACTCTGATGGTAGCCATTAAATACGAACAAGAGCTTCCATTTGAGGTCCAATTTGTTTCTTTTTTTTCATCCAATTTTCCTAAATTGCAACTTTCTTTATTGTTGAATCTTAAATTGTCCATTACAAACACAACCCGAGAATTTGAACCGAACGAAGGAGGAAGGAGGAAAAGAGAGTAGAATAAATCCATAATTCATTGTCGAGAGAACCCGGGAGAAATCCCTTTATTCATATTTTCGTCTCTTATTTACAGAGACGTGTTTTATAGAATTACATAAAGGAGGAAGCAATTCTGGAAACTACTCTCGATTCATTTAATATTTGAATCAATTTTATAAATTTCATACCATATATGTATTACAATTTGAATTTTGATATGATAGTAATTGTCTAGTAAAATTGCCTAAATTCGGTCGGCTGAGTGGCAACCATCTCTTGTGTCAATCGGTCAAGGCATTCGACGAGTGGCGATCTCATCTGTCTTGATAAAAGTGGGTCGGTTGATTAGTCGCGATCAAAGGTTCCCACCTGCGCTCTAGTCGGTTTGAACTGAAGGTGTGGTCTGTCGCTAGAATATTTCGTCATAGTTGTATCAGTCGATTCTTGATCAGACGATTGGTTGTAAGACAGTAGGACGCCTCGATCGTCCAACCGTCGTCTGGGTCGTTTAACTGCTTTGAGATTCGTGTTAACAGCTTTGATGTATACATATTAGTTCCCTGAATTTTTTACTCTTTGAATGTGACAGCTACGATAAGGACAAGAAGATTATTAGCATTCGTTGTTACTAAATTCGAGAAATTGATTTAATAATTATCATTCCCTTGAATTATGTGCCCAGCATGCTCGATAAATAGCGTTGCAGGCTTGATATTGCATTTGTTGCTATTATTCTTCCTTGGATAACTGAATTTCAACATGTCGAACGATTTGAGAGAGCTCTTCGCGGACTCCAAGATCCTTGCCAAATTGGGCTATGGACCCTCAGCTTCTATAACAAAGACATGGTTAGGAAAAACCTGCTCTAGTTGATCAAGTCAGCAAATTTGGGGATCCTGAGTGGCAGATATCAAAGGTCCCTCATCGGGAAACCATAGTTCCCGAGCCCGGCACAGGAGTGAGCTCTGAGGACCAGCAAGCCCTGCTCGCTGGAGGCATCGAGGAAGGTGGAAAGAGGCCGGAGGGAACGGAGATCAAAGTCTCCCCTCAGCCGTTGTTGTAGGAAGGCAAAGGCACCACATAGCAAGAGGGGATAAGATGTCTGGCGACCCTCTCCTAAATAAATAGATATATGAGTACATAAAGCTTTCATTGGACGTCAATGGTCTTTAATAGTTTCTTGATAGTATTCATATGCAAATGAATTAGCTAAGTGAAAGGAACACCAGGACAGCGGGCAGTCAAAAAACATTGCAGAGTCTGTTCTTGCTGCAGTGGCCGATCTGCAAGCCTAGCTTGCGGGAATCACACCGGCAGTTATCTCAGGGGGCTACCAGGTGCCCGACCCTTTGTTAGCTATCGGTACTGCACAGGATGTTCGGATGTTTGTAGACCCTTGAACCTCAGCGGTCCAGGAGTAGGGCATGACACCTCTAATGGCAACAATTCCGACTCACGGAAGAAGTTCAGAAGAGAGCGAGAGTCCGAGCGAGGGCCGCCAACATTCTTGTTTCAGTTGCATTTTGTTTTCAATTCGTACTTGAAAAGCAACTGGATGCATAATGGGGTCGAGCAACGAGAACGAAGATCAAAGCCAAAATTCTTGGGGGCAAGAGTCGGTTGACTTCCGACAAAGTTCTCGGTCGTGGATGACCCTTCGCGACGGATGTGATGATCCATGGATGAAGCATAGATCAAACATATTCCAAGGGAGGATCACGTCCGCGGACGGTGCATTGCCAAGAGAGGAACTAGTAGTATTGTTCTCTCGCTGGCCGCGACTGTCAAGCTTTCTTATCGTTTTCCCGATGGTGGTTGCCAGGGTTTTTGCTCGGATAATGACGTTTTAAAAAGTCAAGCTCCTGGCAACCCGCATAGGGTCTTTGCCTTCCAAAGTATTGTCTCAGTTAAAAGATGTAAAATATATACATGTTATGTTTGTTGGTCGAAAACGTCTTGTATTTTTCAATTGAAGAGAATAAAATTACTTTTTTTTATTTTTTTCATACTCTGTTTCGTCANCCAAAGTATTGTCTCAGTTAAAAGATGTAAAATATATACATGTTATGTTTGTTGGTCGAAAACGTCTTGTATCTTTCAATTGAAGAGAATAAAATTACTTTTTTTATTTTTTTCATACTCTGTTTCGTCACATTTTGTTCTTTGTAGTTCTTTATTACTTTGATGAGGTTATCTTGTTGTCGGTTGGTCAGTAGTGCCTCTCCTATAGCTTCGTTTGGTTCAGCCAGAGTTTGATCGGTGAGAGAAATGTTCGACAAAGTTCGGTCGGTTCGAGTTTCCCAAGTATCTTAGGGGGCTGAGACAATGAAATAAGAATTAGTTTATCTTTTATTGTGTTAATCAAAATTACAATAAGTAACGACACATCCCTTCATGTATGCAAGGCATACAATAAGAAACCAGAAAGTTTTCTAAGGAAAAAGCTTTTTTTAAGTCATATGTATTCCACATCCACGAGAATTCCTTTTCAATGTATGTCTTTAGTTGATACACCCCAGGTGAGACGCTCCGGTTAACTATATAGGGCCCGCTCCAAGTGGTCTAACTTACAGACAGATTGTCCCGGAGCTACTGGGTCGGCCTTCTTGAGAACTAGATCAGCTGGGACAAAAGCTTTCCCCTGAACATGCTTGTCAAAATAACTGGTGGTTCGCCTCTTAATCTCTTCTTGTCGGAGCACTAAGCTGGTTCGGGTTTTCTCAGCAAGGTCGTGGGCTAGCATTTCCCCTTCAATGTCAGCAAGCCACCACTCAATCAGTTTGTCTTAAGGGAACGAAGAGGCCGATACGACCTCTATTCCATGGGTCAGCATGAACAAAGTTTGTCCGGTCTCCATAGAAGGCGTCATTCGGATCGCTCAGAGCAACGATGGTAGCAGGTCCGTCCAGTTTACCTTAGCTCCTTCAACATTTTTCCTTAATAGGTTCAAGATGAGCTTGTTAGCTGCTTCGGCTTCCCCGTTCATCTTCGGATGATAGACCGAAGCGAACTTCAGATCAATCCCTATTTTGTGCAAAAGTTTTTCACTTGATGGTCAGCTAATTGAATCTCGTTGTCGGTGATGATAACAAGCGGTAGCCCATATCTACAGATCAAGTCATACCATAAGAAATTTAGGACTCCCTCTGTGTTGATCCGAGCGAGCGGTTTCGCTTTGATCCATTTTGAGAAATAGTTGACTGCCACCAAAAGGAACTTCCTCTGGCCTTTTAACGGAGAAAAAGGCCCGAGAACGTCTAGTCCCCACAGGGCATCAAGGACTAACTATCGGTTTTATCTTCCGAGTCAACTGATGATGTACAGGCGTGTATTTCTGGCAATGTTTGCACCTTTTTAAATATTCTTTCACGTCTTTCGAGTCTCAGCTAAATGTACTCTTGTCGTTGCAGGTGGTAAGCCAAGGTCTTCCTTCTGGAGTGCCTGTCGCATTCTCCGGAGTATACCTCCCATAGCACATCTTGGACTTCGTTCTCCATCAACCTCAGGTATACCGAATTAACTGACCTCCTCAACAAATTTTGGTCGATTGATAGGTATAGAACGACCTTAATTTTAAAGCGCCTCAGTTCTTTGATGTTTTCTTCTTTCTCCACAGTCTCCAGATTGTGGATGTATGGGTCCACCCAGTTCTTGGTTCCATCAACCGCTACCTCCATGGCCTTCAGTTCGTCGATCATTGGCCTGGTAGGTTGTTTGGATATTCCTCCCAAACAGACATGTTTGGAGAGAAAATCAGCGACTTGATTGTCCTCTCGACTGACGTGCCCAAAGCTGAAACTCTTGAATCTCTTGATTTCCTTCTTTGTCTTGCAAAGGTATCTGATCATCAGCTCGTTTCTAGTCTCAAACTCCTCGTTAATTTGGTTCACGATTAGCATAGAGTCAGACTTCACTAGGAGGTTTCGAGCGCCCATCTCATAGGACAGGCAAAGCTCAACAATTAGTGCTTCGTACTCTGCCTGATTGTTCGTGGCGTCAAACTCCACCGAGATTGACTGGTAGATATGTTTTTTCAACCGAGCTGCTCAGAGCCAGTCCCAGCCCCACCATTGCCTGTTTGGAGGCCCCGCCGACATATAGGGTCCACGTCCTATTGTCAGTGATGATCCCTTCGTCCTGCTCCTTTGTCACGGAAAATTCGACCAAAAATTTTGCGATCGCTTAGGCTTTAACTGTTATTTGAAGAACGTAGGTAATGTTGAGCTCTACAGACCGTCTTAATAGTAGGTCAAAGTGCTTCGGTTGTGTAAGCACAGATTTCAACAGATGATCCGTGATGACCTAAATCAGGTGTATCTGGAAATACCCTCAACCTGCGAGCAGAAATAATCAAAGTAAAAGTTAGTTTTTTCATAATTGGGTACTTGATTTTGGCGACATGAAGCACTCAGTTCGTGCAAAAGACCGGATATTGTTTCTCGCCTCTTCTAGGGCCATAACTGCGCTTACAGTCTCTCGCCCGACTCTGAGGAATAGTGACAGCTCTTCTGCCAGCTTCAGGCTCTGAAGTTATGGGAGTGATACTAGGGAACTTTTTAAGTTTTTGAGCGCCTCCTCACATTTGATCGTCCATTCGAAACGTTGATTTTTTCTTAGCACTTTAAGGAACGCTGCACAATTGTCGCACGATTTTGGAATGAAACGACTGAGCCCGGTAATTCAACTGGTTCGTCTCTGAACTTCCTTGGTACTCCGCGGGAGCGACATGTCTAGGATTGTTTGTATTTTATCTAAATTGGCTTTTAATCCATTGGGAATCAACAGAATGCCGAGGAACTTGTCGGTCGACACCCCGAAGGTGCACTTGGAGGGGCTTAATCCCAAGTTTTTTTTTTTTTTTGTGTTCTGAAGGTTTCTTTTAAATCCTCGATGAGATGCTCAGCTGAANGCCGAGGAACTTGTCGGTCGACACCCCGAAGGTGCACTTGGAGGGGCTTAATCCCAAGTTTTTTTTTTTTTTGTGTTCTGAAGGTTTCTTTTAAATCCTCGATGAGATGCTCAGCTGACTTACTCTAAACTAGACAATGTCAACATACACCTCAACATTCTTTCATTTTTTTTATTAAAAAATTATATTCATGAGGAGCTACTAAGTTGCCCCAGCGTTTTTAAGCCCAAATGGCATTACATTAAAACAAAATATGTCTTGTACAGTAACAAATGTTGTTTTTTCCGTGTCGGCCGGGTGCACTTTTATCTGGTAAAGTCGGAGTAAGCGTCAAGGAAACGTATTACCAAGTATCCGACCGTCGCGTCCACCAAGGTGTCAATCTTAGGCAGGAGAGTTGTTCTTAGGGCAAGCGACATTGAGGTTGAAGTCAACGCACATCCGTCACTTGTCGTTGGCTTTCTTAACCATCACGACGTTTGAGAGCCAAATTGGATATTGGACTTCACGGATGTAGCTGCGTTTAGCAGCTTCTGCACCTGTAGTGCTATTTGTTTGGCCAAAGTTCTGGCTGTTGACCCACTATTCTTCTAGGTTGGCCCAGAGTAGGAGCTGATGTTTAGCTGGTGGCACATTGCGTTGATTGAAACATCGGGCATTTTTGTTGTGGTCCAAGCAAACACCACTTGGTGCTCCGAGATCATCCGTATCAGCTGGTTCTTGAACCCTGCATAGAAATGTTCACTGATTAGAAATATCTTATCGGGTTCTTCGTCGAACACAGGTACCTAGAGGATTACCTCACTGGTCTTGAGATACCCCTCCCTCTAAATCTGGATATCAAGTGGTTCATGGTCAAAGTTCGAGACCACTCGCAAATAACAACTTCTAGATTGCTCCAAGTTCCCCTGGACCATGGTTAACTCAACGTCGCACAAAAANCCTCTAAATCTGGATATCAAGTGGTTCATGGTCAAAGTTCGAGACCACTCGCAAATAACAACTTCTAGATTGTTCCAAGTTCCCCTGGACCATGGTTAACTCACCGTCGCACAAAACTTTTACGGCTGCATGTAGGTAGAAATCACCTCCCATTAATTGTTCAAGAGTAGCTACTCGAAGATAGTGTTGTAGGTCAGTGGAGAGTCCACCACGAGAAAATCCTTCATGTTGTTGTATTGCTTCCCTGGTTCCCCCAAAGAGGTGGCTAGGGAGATGAGGCCTTTCTTTCCCCAGAAAATCCGAACAACGGACCAGTTGAAACTGTCAACCAATCGGTTTTCAAGCTGATCTTATTAAACACCGCTTTGAACAGGATATTGATTGAACTCCATATATCAATAAGAATACTACCCACCTAGTAGTTGTTTATTAATGTCGTGATGACAATCGCCCATTGTAGGGGTTCCCTTCGGATAGAAATCTGCATGTATAAAGCTAATTGATAAATGGTTACGTGTATACGAGACGACGAAGCATACCTCTCTCGAACGCNAACCAATCGGTTTTCAAGCTGATCTTATTAAACACCGCTTTGAACAGGATATTGATTGAACTCCATATATCACTAAGAATACTACCCACCTAGTAGTTGTTTATTAATGTCGTGATGACAATCGCCTCATTGTAGGGGTTCCATTCGGATGGAAATCTGCATCTATAAAGCTAATTGATAAATGGTTACGTGTATACAAGACGACGAAGCATACCTCTCTCGAACGANATCTTCAGATGAATTTATTTCCTGAAGAAAAAAAAACAAATTAGGAAATTTGCAGGGGAACAAAAGCAAGAAGTGTGTGTCATGATTTATCAAGTATACAATGAAACGATTTTACATTTCTTGAAGGCAAGAAAAAGCATAAGGTATCTGACATAATTGAAATAAAAAAAATCATAAGTAGTTGGATTAAATTAACAATTAAGCAAAATAAAATTGACCTCTGCAAATGATCGTCAACATATAAGAGAAAATGTCAATTTCTGGTTTATAATAAAATATTGTTTCAAAATAATGGAAGCTGGTTTAAAGAATCAATTTATCCATCACCATTTAGCATTTATGCAAAAAATTATAAACACCACAGAGATGATATTAGAACCTCATGTTTATGACTAGTGTATGACTTTGAAACGAGTACATAAAATTTTCATCTATTTATTTCATTGATATAGCACAGACATATGGAATTTGAATTAAATCATAAACTTGGTGAAAAGACTGGATTATAGTCAAAATCTAACCATTCGTGTCACTAAAACAAGAGGACATCCTATCCTAATCCAACAAATAAAAAAGTTCATGAATTCATTGTTCTTGAAAACAGGCTAACAATCTAAAAGGAGCCAATATAACTTCAGCAAGGCATTTTGACTTCTGAAAAAAAAAATAATTTTCAGGTGGCTTGATATCTTGAGAGTATACTTTTAACTTGGAAAAGCAAGCTGTGATCCTTTCTTCAGCCTTCTTCTGTTTCAAGGCCCACTTCTGCTCTTCAGCAAATTTTTTTTTCTGATACTCCATCATCCACTTGTCAAAGGTCGTGTATTTTGGGGGAGAAGTGGGCATATCATTGGATAATAATTCATATCCCTCCTCTTCTTCATCATACTCCACAGAAGTTGTATTGCTGTACTTCAGCATATCATCGTTTGTTAGATTCTTGGGCCCTTCAGAAGTAGACTGACCATGAATATCAATCTTTTGAGCTACAGAAACCCTCTGATTTTCCATTCCATCACTGCCTTCAGCAGCATCATCATGGTGAGTAGATATTTTAAAATCACTAGTAGTATGAATCCTATTGTTCAAAACACCATGGTTAAAGATCATGTTGACATCTTTTGAAGGATAGATTGCATGCTTCATGTTATCACTGTTTTCTGTAGTATTTGACATTGTCAATTCCCTCACCGGTAAAGAAATGTGCCGATCTGAAAAATTTTCTACTTCTTCAGGAGCTGAATCTCGATGACCCATGAATAGCGTTGATTCTTTAAAGAACTCAACATTAGTTTTGGTCCTCAGAATATCAGGTTTCTCAAAACAGGGAGGCTTGTCTACACAAACAGATGGTACCCGATTTGTATGCATTATTTGTTGGTTAGAAAGCTCAGCAGTACCCCTTAGAAGATGGCTATCATGAATACTCTTTCCAGAATCTCCAAAGGAATCAGGCTGCAGTATATTTGATGCTATATATGATTCTGCTAATTCCGGTGCCCGTGTTTGATTTTTATTTTCCTCAGCTACCATGTACATGTCCGAATTTTTCTTGTTCTTCTTCACACTCTCCACACCCTTCAATGATAAATTTATGTCCATAATACTTCCACCAGATGAAGCTATTGAACCCTTGGCAGTATCATTTGCTCTAACAAGCATCCCAGCTCTTTCATGATTATCAACAGATTCCCTTGCGCATGGATCAGTTCCTCTGAAATCATTCAACACTCTTGGGGCTCCATCAGCACCACCCCCTATTTTAAAGAGAGGGATAAAAACGAACAAGCAAAAAAAAAAAAATAAATAAATAAATAAAAATAAAAAAAAAACCGATAAAGACCACAATATTGAACATTTACCTTCTTGTGGGTTGCTCGCACCAAGAGCGATTTCAAGATGCAACTTTCTAGGAACCAAATTATTTCTACATGTAAGATAAAATGAGTTAAAAGCATAAAATTTTTAGGCATGGATAAGACAACTAGTGTACGCAAAATCATACCTGAATGCTAGAAACACTAGGCACTGTGCTCTGAGCTGCCTTAGTTGTTGATCATTAAAAGGTGTGTTCGAAGAAGATGTATTTCTTGATGCAATTGTCTGCATGTTACCACAAGACTCAGCATACAAATTGGACCCCGTCTTTAGCTTAGAAAAAGCACCACGATTTCTTTCCGAAGAAACATTATCTAGGCCGTGGCTCTCTTCAACTCCACAGACCTGAAATAAACGTTATCAATTAATAACAAAAGGAGGGATTATAGAACCATTAATAATAGAGGTCAAAATAGATAATACAGAAAAACATGACTGTCAAAATAGGTTCCATGTTCACCCTTTTAGCACATTTCCATCAAGAAAAAAAAAAACTGCTTGACAGTTTCAAGTAAAAGAGAATATACCATTGGATTAGTGTAAGAACTTGCTCCTAATTGTAGTCCGCCTCTCTTTTCCTGAAAAATAGCTTTTCCAGATGTAGCAATTCCTGCTGATGCATCAGATGCGTGCAATGACAAGCTAGTTGGAGCTTCTGAAAATTTTTGAGGAATTTGAGGTAATCCATCAGAAACAGGCTTGGCTGAACCAGGAGACCCAGCACTGACATTAGTAGAATTTGCATCTCCCCCCTTGTCCAATAATTGAGAACCAGGGTATGAACCCAAATAGTTTTCATTTTGCAATTTGGATGTTGTGTATTGATTCTCAAAAGAAGAACTACTCTGATGAGCTGGAAAGGGAAAGCCCATCTTTGCCATTGCAAAAGTGCTGAAGGCGCTTGCAGTCCCAAAGACTTTCCCATTGCTATAAGCAATGTTTGAAGGTAAACCCATAAGTTTTGAACTATCATTTGGCCCTGGTGAAAGGCCCTTTAGCCCATTAGCATGGTATGGAGAAACTATGTTCATATCAGAAGATGGCTCCATAATGCCAGGACTGGAGACTTGAGAAACTTGTGATGAAGTAAACCGGTTCTGACTCCACATGGGCGGTGCAGATCCTAAAATGTTACTTCTAGGCGGCATTTTACCCTTCTGAATTCCAGTACTCTGACTAGAAGACACCTCCCCTTCATCATGATTTCTTGGTGAAACCAAAAAAGGATGCGATGTTTTTACTTCATCCATAATCCTTTCAGATAAAGTATGGCCACCATCTTGTTTAGCCCTGATGAGGGATGCAGCACCTGCACCATGTTGAATAGGATTCACTTGTGCATGGTCATCATATTTTCCAGAAAGTTGGCCTTGTAACCCCTCTTTATTAACTTGCTTACCTTTCCTAGAGTCAGATCCAGTACTAATGTTATCAGATTGTTGAGGATTTTCAGAAGGTGCATCAGATGCTGCCTTGGAATCAGCTCTTTTTCGCTTATTACCTGCTTTTTTAGTATTGTCCTTGTTGGTTTGGTTGTCTGATTTTATTGAATTATGTATTTCCTGTGAATTTGTAGATCTTGTGTCATCCATTGGAACACTAGCAGGACTTTCTAGCTCAGATGACTTGCCACTCCTATGAGAAAAAGAGCCCTGATGAGCATCAACTGGCATATTGTCCACTCTACCAAAACCAACTTGTGGTTTATTTGGAAAAATCAACTCGTGCCGAGCCATATCTACCTCAGAAGGGCCTGCTTTGGTTGCTCGCAGCATCCCAAAATTCTGGAAAGGAGCAGCATAAGCTTCTTTTGCCAGACTAATTGATGCTCCATGCCATGTTCCAGAAGGAATACCTCCATGAGGCAAATCATTTTGACTAGCAGGCAGTTGATTATCAGGTGTGTCTTTGCCCATTGTTGATCCTTGTCCAGTATCAACTTCCTGTGGTCCACAGCTCAATGGAAGACGAGATGACCTTAGAACATTCAAATCAAGTCCATGCTGATTTATTACTTTTTCCATTGCCCTGCAATCAAAAAACTATCTTAACTAAAAAGCACTAAAGGAATACAGTACATAAGTTTTGTAATTATTTTAAGGTTGCAAAAGTTACATTAGGACGCCAAGCCTACAACTAGAATTACAAGAACAGGCTTGTACTTCTTTTTTTTACTTTGTTTATAAGCTGGAGCTTAATTTTCACAATTTGGTTCAATCTCCACAAATAATCTTAACAGCATTATACAAAAAAATAAAGCAAATAAAAAATATAGATTCCCCTATATAAACAGAAAATTAATCCAAGAGTAATTAGGCAAGCATTGATTATTTGCCAAACATACATGTAAGATCACCTAATTAGTTGGATGTAATGCGTAACATTAATTAAATAATACAAACTTAGAAAAACCAATGTTTTTAAAGTATTAGAGCTTTAGATTTGTTTCTTTATTTGCTAGATAATTATCCTATTTTTGGAAAATTTCAGTGAAATTTTTATAATTATTAAATTGAGATTTCATTTAGATGGGATTAGATTTGAATTTGAATAATTGATCTATCTTCTTTTCGTATCTTATAAGATTCAAGGCAGTAATTGATCATTGCATAGTGAATTGAATCAAGAATACCTCTTCTACTCTCCTTTCCCAATGAGCTAGAGCTTTTTCTTTCCTAACCTCTCTCGAGTCTCTTTCACCAAATAACCCATGCTCCTACTAGTATCTCTAGCATCATCTATTCGTATCAAAGTCAAATGAATCTCTCTTTAAAATATCGGCATTCTAGTGATGCTAGCCCCAGCCCTTGCAAACCCATCAAATATCCTCGCTCGCATAGGCCGCCCTAGCCTCATGAAGTGAGCTTGATTCGTGCTGACTTCATTCACACTATCCCATTGCACCGCAAGTGATCTAATGTGGCTGACACTCTGCACTCCTGTTCACCGCTCACTTTTAGAACTCTCACTTGGCGTTCACCACTTGCGCTCAAAGATTGCTTCCAGTATTTGTTTGTCTAAAACTAGCAATTGAAATACTCTATCATACTTATCCTAACACAGAACCAGGCATTCTCAGCAATCACAAAAATATGCTCGAACCAATTGCTTCCCCGCAAGTGATTTGAGTTCATTTCTCAGTATGCATCCAAGCCGTCCAAACAAAAACAACAACAACAACAAAATCTTTATCCCACTAACTGAGGTCGGCTATATGAATCCTTTTCTCCATTGTGTCCTATTTAGAACCATATTTTCATTTAATTCTGATAAATTAAGATCATTTTTTATACAATATGCTCAAGTCATACTAGGTTTATCTCTGTCTTTCTTAACATAAGTCGAATCTAAAACATCTACTCTTCTAATCGGATCATCAAATGGTCGATGTTTAATGTGACCAAATCATCTAAGACGACTTTCTCTAATATTGTCCGTCAGAAGCTACACCAACCCTATCACGAATATATTCATTTCGCATTTTGTCTCTAAGTGTAAAGCCACCCCACCTCTACACCAACCCTATCACGGATATATTCATTTCGCATTTTGTCTCTAAGTGTAAAGCCACTCACCCACCTAATCATTCTCTTCTCAGCAACACTTAATTTAGTTTTATGCTTCTCTTTTAAAGGCCAACATTCAGCGCCATAAAGCATTGCAGGTCTCACCACCATTTTATAAAATTTTCCTTTCAGTCAAAGCGGTACTTTTCTATCACACAATAGGCCCGAAGAATTCCTCCACTTAAACCAACTAACTTGAATTCAACTAACAACATCCCCAACAATATCACCGTCACTTTGAACAATACACTCGAGATATCTAAAGCGTTCATACCTTTTAATAATTTGATCACCCATAGTTATATTTTTGTCACTAAAGCTATTATTACTTAAATTACATTCCATGTATTCAGTTTTAGTTCTACTCAAACGAAGGCCTTTAAACTCCAAGGTAGACCTCCATAGTTTAAGTTTTTCTTGAGTTTTTTCTCTCTTCTTATCCATGAGAAGGATATCATAAGCAAAAAGCATACATCAAGGTGCATCCTCCTGCAAGTGGCCAATAAGACCATCCATAACTAAAGAAAAAAGATATGGGCTTAAAGTCGATCCTTGATGTAAACTAACAGAAATAATAAAATATAAGGTCAATCCTCCTTCTGTTCGAACACAAGTAACAGTTCTTGTAAACATATCTTTAACGACTTGAATATAAGTCATATCAACAGCTTTATTTTCAAGAACTTTCCAAAGCTTATCTATTGAAACCTTATCATTTTTCTAAATCAATAAAAGTCATATGTAGATCCTCCTTATTGTCTCTAAATGTCTCCATCAAACCTCTCAATAAATGTATAGCTTCCATGGTAGACCTACCTAGCATAAATCCAACTTGATTATGAGAAATCCTTGTAATATGTCTTAACCTATGTTCAATTACCCTCTCCCACACTTTTAAAATATGATACATCAACTTAATTACTCTAAATGGAGACCAAAATACTCCACTGCTCAAGCATCTTTTGAGTTTTTAAAATAATATTAAAGAGTTTAGTAAGCCAAGAAACTCCCGAAAATCTCAAATCTCCTAAACGTTTCCACACTTCAATTGGGATATCATCAAGTCCTAAAAACTTTCCACCCTAGGTTTTCTTTAAACCCTCCTCAACTTCTTTTTACAACTACGACAGTAAAAAAAATATATTTTATTATTATTAATGATATTAAGATCATTAAGATTGATCGTATTTTCCGAAACTTCATTCAAAAATTTATTAAAACAGCTCATCCACCTATTTTGAATATCTTTTTTTCCTAAGAAAAGTACTTTTTGATTTTCATCTTTAATATACTTTACTTGAATTCTCTTTACTTTTCTTTTCTTCTTGTTTGACTAGTTTATACATATATTTTTCACCCTCCTTAGTATCTAATATATCATAAAGATCAGTAAAATCATAATTTTTAGCATCACAAATTGTTCTCTTAGACTCTGTTTGGTTCAGCTGCAGTTGCGCTGCCCAAGAAAGCTGCTGCGAGGAAGCTGACCGTCTGTTTGTTGCTTCTGTATGAAAATAACACAGGAACTGAATGAACATTTTTTTCAGAAACAACTGTCCCACAGATAATTTTCTGAAACAATAAATTAACATTAATTAAAAATTAATTAGTTTAATTAATTTATAAAACTTATATGCTTATCAAATAATTAAAACATTTAAAATATGTTTGTAAAATAGTGTGTAGGGCAAAGATTGAAATCAAAGTTTGTGCAAAGAGCAAACTGAGCAAAGAAAATTCGATATTAGAATAACACACAAAGAGCAACAAGAAGAATTATCATAAGAAATAGAACAACCAAATCGGCCAAGGTTCTTTCTTATCAATCTTTCTATAATCATGCAGAAGTTACTTTGCAAGAATGAAAAAAAAAATAGAAAACATCTAATAAAAAATTGGATTTTGGGATTAATAGGGAAACCCTCCAAGCTTCACCTTCTCCTCTACCGGGAAGACCGAGACATTCTCAGAAACCACAACCTTAACTGAAAAAGCCTTCCTTCGATGAAAAAGACTGAAAGCCACACCATTCGCCTGAAGAGTAATGGAAGCTTCCATGTCGAGGGAGATTGTGGAGGGATTGGACATGCGACTTCTGGAGGGGGGAGAGGCCTGACTTCCTCGTCTCCCACAGAGTTTCGAGGGCGTCGACCAGAGATTCCTTCGACGTCCAAAATCATCGCCTTCGTGACCAAAACTTGCAATCAGGAACACGGGAGAAGAAGAAGAACGGGGCTGCAAGGTAAGGACAATGGGGTAAAAAGTCGAAGGAGAAAGCTGGGTCGCGGGCAAGGGGGAGTGTTCTAGGTTTGAGGTAAATCGCGGCAGGCCACGGCAGTGCCACTGCCCAAAGAGTAAAAAGGGTGGTGCGGTACAACGCCGCGACTCTGCCGCCACGCCAACGAACCTTTAGACTCTCAATGAACAATTCGATATTTTTCTCAAATCTATAAGTTTTTACATTTAAACCAATTTTTATAACATACATTCTTATATTTTATCTTTTCTGACACATCATTATTCCACCGACAACTATTTTTATTTATAGAAAATTTTTCTTTTGATTCTTCAAGCCCTCCAAACAATAACCATAAATTTTATTTTGCTTTGTTAGCTAATTTTGGAGATTTGCTTCATAATCTCAAGTACATTGATCAAAAGAATATAGGAAAACCTATCTTTTTTTTTTTTGGTTGAAAAAGAATTTAACACTCATCCACTCCTCCACTAATAATGGGATATACTCCTACGCTAATAATGGTACACCGAATAAATAAAAGATACTTCAATTATTTGCAGTCAGTTCAATACAATGTATGAAGATTTTTTAGCATTAAAAAACATATTTTTCCAAATATTCATAAGAATAGTTGTTAAACCACCAATGGACATAATGTCGTAATCAAAATTAGGCCTATATTTTTTTTTTCATTTTCACTTATAAAGAATTTAGTGGTTAGGTTGTAACAATGGTTGATCAGGTCATTAAAAGAAGTGAACATTCTACATGTCTCGGGTCTATTGTTATAAGTGATGTGACATAGATGGGGATGATATTAGTAGAATTCAAGTTCAATGGTTGAAGTGGAGGAATGCATTGGGCCTACTGTGTGATAGAGAAGTATTGATTAGACTTGACAGGAAAATTTTATAAGATGGTGGTAAAACATACAATGCTTTATGGCACAAAATGTTAGCCTATTAAAGACAAGAAAAAAAATAAGTATTGTTGAGATAAGAATGCACGATTGGATGAATAGTTTACACTAAGTGACAAAATGTGAAATGAATATATTTGTGAAAGGGTTGCAGTAGCTCTAGTGGCAGACAAGATTACAAAAAGTCATCTTAGATGGTTTGGTCATCTTAAACATCAAATGACCCTTTTAAGAGAATAGATGTTTTATATTTTACTTATGCTAAGAAAGTAGGGGCAGACCTAAAAAGACTTGGCCATGTTGTATAAAAAATGATCTTAATTTATAAAATTAAATAAAACATGGCACTCAATAGGACACAATGGAGAAAAAAGATTCATATAGCCAACCCCACTTAGTGGGATAAAAATTGTTGTTGTTTACTTGCAAAGAATTTAGATTTGTTAATGTAAGATATTCATATATAATCAATTTGGATATTTCATAATTGAATTTGAATTATAAGATAAAATTTAGCAAAGATAAACTTAGATTTTATAAGGAAATTCACCGTAACTTTGGGTCTCATCTTTGTACTCGATTTCTCATTTTTTTGTGAACCTTGTTTACTCTTCTTTCTCCTCCTCTCCTCAATCTCTCTCACTCATAATACTTAATTTCCTTTTCGCATCACCCATCTACATCAAAATTAATTTAACAAAAAAATACTGTAAAAAATATTTATTTTATGAAAAAACTATGTTAGACCAACGTCGAACATGCTGAAGAATTTGAAGTCTGATGTTAGGTGTAAGACTAAAAGAGCAATTTAGTCATGTGTTAGTGAAAGCCGAGTTAACCCAAACCACAACCAAATGACAAATGTTATTGTTAAATTCAAATTGTTACAACAACGATAAAACAACACAAACATGTAAATTGAATGTGATTGTCTGACAGACCGATCTTGTAGGCATTGTCATTCCACAACACGTCATAATTTAATAAACATGTACCTTTTTTTTGGCATCTCCTGAACTAGAGTTGCATATAGATGTAGGTTTTCATAATGTAACTCTCGAGCCCTTAAGGCTCTGTTTGGCACAGCTGCAGCTTCACAGCTTTTCAGCTGCAACTGCGCTGCCCCGGAAAACTGCTGCGGGGAAGCTGACTGTTTGTTTGGTGCAGTTATTTATGAAAAAATGATCATTTTGCCCTTGTTTGGTAAAAGTGTTTAAGGAATGGTTGTAACAGTGAAAATTTTTTAACTTCATAAGTAAATTTTTTTATGTAATAAATTAGTGGAACTTGAATGTGTTAAATAAATAATAAATGTAAATGTTGGGAGATTGTAAAAGTTATGAATATCAAGCTTTGATGATCAAACACATATATTTTAATTTTTCATCTTTTATGAACATCTGAACGTAAACGGCTTTGGCATTTGCCGAAAATAACACATTAAAGAAAGTAACTATGTCAGCAGAATTTGTAATTTATTTTGCACAAGAAGCAAAGGAGAGTGTGCTACGAGATTGCTCTACATGGCTAAGGGCATGACTCATGGTGCAAATAATGACAGTTCGGACATTTCTTTCAAGACAAAGTTGTAGTATGTGTGTCAGCTTTGATGCAGGTTGCTACTAGAAAATTTTGAAATGTTTAACAAATCAGATTCACCAAACATCAAGAGAGAGAAAAAATGGAAGAAGAATAAATAAAAATTTACATACATACCACCCAATTCTTATGTATTTACGAATATATATACGAATTGGATGGTATATGGAATAAAAAAGATCTTAAAATCTAAAAAAAAGAATTAATTACAGCAAAACTCCACAGAACTACAGCAAAGTTCTGCACAGAACTACAAATATAGCTCTCTAATGCAGAAGTAGATGAGAAAACTTGCTTAAGCTTGAATCTGTAAAAGCAAAACTCCACAGAACTACAAATATTGCTGATGCAAAGTTCTGCAAACACCCTACAAATACATAAGAACTGCAATACCACAAAAACTACAAAATCAGACTTCTGAAAAAGCATATTTCTATAGGTGAGGCAGATCCGTGAGCACAGAAAGGAAGTAGAATCAGATTTCTACATGAAAATCTAAAGCCTGAGCATTGTCAAACAATGTTCTATAGAACAAGAAAGTAATGCAGAAATTGAGTTATTTCCAAATACAATTTGAAGCAGGACAATGCTGAACTTGAAAAACATGAATTCCCAAAGGTAATACAGAAATTGAACTATTCCCAAAGGCAACTTTAAGGAAATGCAGAAATTGAGCTATTCCCAAAGGCAACTTTACGGTTAAATTGAAGTTTATAGTTGCTATCATTGTCTACATTCTAGCACAAATTAGCTCATGTGATCAAACCACTAGAAGGTCATAAAATAAAATCATGTATATGAATGTAAGTAATGCAGAAATTGAGCTATTCTCAAAGGCAACTTTACGGTTAAATTGAAGTTTATAGTTGCTATCATTGTCTACATTCTAGCACAAAATTGTAGATGCAGTGGTATGTATGTAAAGGCAATGAAATTAAACGAAATTGTAGAAGTGTCATATCTGTAAATACGTTGAAATTAAACGAACTTTACATGCACGTTTTCTAATTTAGTTGTTAAGCACGTAAATGCAATGAAGTTGAATAAATCAGTAAGTTAATATTTAGGTTTATGTTAAATATATAAATTTAAATGTGAATGTAAACATATACGAATTATAAGAATATCCAAATCCTCCTAATACATGTAATTTATGTGTTAAACAAAAGATCATAGGATTTATAAATGGAACAAGGTTAGAAATGTTATGCAAGCAATGTCCAACTAGGAGCAAAAAGCATTCGTATCAAGATTCGGCCCAGGATTCTTGCAATCACAAAATAGGAAGAGAGGAGATTAAATGTATAAATGTAGAATATAAAATATAGGTGTTAGATATGTAAATATGTACAAATTGGATGGTTTGTACGTAAATCTGCAATTTAGAAATGCAAACATGTAAGAATTGGGTGGTACATATGTAAATGCTGCAATCTAGATTTTATAAATATAAGCATATAAGAATGGAGTGGTACATCTTTAAAAAAAAAAAGAGCTAAAGTTAATGTATTAGATATGTAAGTAAGAAATGAATGGTATGAAAATAAATTTCCCTGATAAGCATTACCCTCAATCTCATATTTCCATAACATGTACATAAATCTAAGATATAGTGAAAAGACGATCCATAAAGCTATGTTATACCAATAAAAACACCTGCATTCACTGATTAAAGCTCCTTTCTTCAACTCTAATACTGGAGTTAATAGGTAAGGAGAAAGAAAAGCATACTAATGTCTTGCTTAAAATTTATAGGAAGCAGCAGCAACAAACATAAGTTATGTTTCTCATAAACCCGTCTAACAGCCATAAAAAAATCTACATAATTGCATTCCCTACCGCAACAAAAGAAAGGGCAGCAGCAAAAAAAAAAAAAAAATCTTCAGCACTATTATCCAACCAATAATTATTAGCCATCATAGATAACTGAATTGAAAAAAAATAACAAGCATATTTATCCTAATATGTGCATAGGCCAACTAATTGAGACATGAAGAACAGCGTCCAAACGACCTAAACAATTGAGGAATCAACTATTATGTATATAAGTATATGAAGGGAAGAAAAAGTTTGCATGCATATATGTCTGCTCTGGGATGAAGGGACAGAGATGTATGCGTACATATTTGTTCTAGAGGAAAAGAAAACCAAAATCTGGACATGCACATATGTCTATCTCAAAATAAGAAATCAAAATACAAGTGTACAGATTCATCCCAATCATGTCAAAGCATAACTACGTATATCATATATATATGTATCGTTCAGACCATTCATGGAATACCAAGATATCTAAATATCAACTTTACGGTTAAATTGAAGTTTATAGTTGCTATCATTTCAACATATTTACAGATATGTTTAACCTCATTAACTAGAAGCAGAATCATAGCTACAATTTTGTTGTAAGAACTGAAAAGGTTAACCTCATTAACTAGAAGCAGAATCATAGCTGCAATTCTACCTATATAAGATCTCATTTCTAAGAGTCGTATGAACAATGTTTAACCACTTAAATATGAAGTTGAATAAAATCAGTCTAGCAATATTTTGAATAATATTCAACTAATAAATTCTAAAATTATTCATTCATAGGCATACTATCTCATCAGTAATTCGTTCCCTCAGCTCTGCCATCTCGCTTGCACCTTCCCCATCTACAGTGAAGGCAATGGAAGTTTCGGTCTCTTCTTCTGTGAAAGACTGACCTAGCTGGTATTCAAATGCTTCCGAAGGCACATTTTCTTCATCCTCTTCCGCCAAATGGAAGTCGATATCGCTACGGGAATGATGTCTTCTTATATAATTATGAAGAGCCATTGTAGCAAAGACAATTTGTACCTGCTTCGAAAAATTGTAGGGAGGCATATCACAGAGTATCACTCATTTCTTTTTCCAGACACCAAAGGTCCTCTCAATTACACCACGTAGCGATGAATGTCGTTTATTAAACATTTCCTTTCTTTCCTGTGTGACATTAGTTGCATGTGCAAAGTCTGGTATGTGATATCTCGTATCAGGAAATGGCTTTAAATACCCTCGTTGCAATGGGTAACCAGCATCAACCAAGTAATACTTGCCTAATAAATGGAACAATTAGTATGGAAATTTAAGTTATTTTTGGGATCCCAAGTAATAATTGCCTAATAAATTGAACAATTCGTATGAGTTCGATCCCGAGTGTACCTACAGGTGGATGTGGAAAGTTGTTATTAGGATCATGTGTCGCAGATTTAAAAACTCGACTGTCATGTGTGTTGCCCTTCCAGCCAGCCATAACAAAAGTAAAACACATGTTAAAGTCACAGACGACCATGACATTTTGGGAAGGGCTACCACAACGGCCGATAAATGCCACCTTATCACTATTGGGATACCTGCGTCAACATGTGTTCCATCAATCGCGNTTTATAGTTGCTATCATTTCAACATATTTACAGATATGTTTAACCTCATTAACTAGAAGCAGAATCATAGCTGCAATTTCATTGTAAGAACAAAAAAGATTAACCTCATTAACTAGAAGCAGAATCACAACTACAATTCTACCTATATAATATATCATTTCTGAGCATCGTATGAATAATGTTTAACCTCATAAATATGAAGTTGAATAAAATCAGTGTAGCAATATTTTGAATAATATTCAACTAATAAATTCTCAAATTCTTCATTCATAGGCATACTATCTCATCAGTAATTCGTTCTCTCAGCTCTGCCATCTCGTTTGCACATTCCCCATCTACAGTGAAGGCAATGGAAGTCTCGGTCTCTTCTTCTGTGAAAGACTGACCTAGCCGGTATTCAAATGCTTCCAAAAGCACATTTTCTTCATCCTCTTCCGCCAAATGGAAGTCGATATCGCTACGGGAATGATGTCTTCTTATGTAATTATGAAGAGCCATTGTAGCTTGTATCTGCTTCGAAAAATTGTAAGGAGGCATATCACGGAGTATCACTCGTTTCTTTTTCTAGAAACCAAAAGTCCTCTCAATTACACCACATAGCGATTTTCTTTCTTTCTCGTGTGATGTTACTTGCACGTGCGAAGTCTGGTATGTGATATCTCGTATCAGGAAATGACTTTAAATACCTTTATTGCAATGGGTAATCAGCATCAACCAAGTAATACTTGTTTAATAAATGAAACAATTAGTACGGAAATTCAAGTTGTTTTTGGGATCCCAAGTAATAATTGTCTAATAAATTGAACAATTTGTATGAGTTCGATCCCGAGCATACCTGCAGGTGGATGTGGAAAGTTGTTATTGGGATCTCGTGTCAAAGATTTAAAAACTCTGCTGTCATGCGCGCTGTCCTCCCAACCAGTTATAACAAAAGTGAAACACATGTTAAAGTCGCAGACGACCATGACATTTTGGCTTGGGCTACCACAACGGCCGATAAATGTCACTTTATCACTATTTGGTATACGTGCGTCAACATGTGTTCCATCAATCGCGTCAATGCAGTCCTGATGAGTAAATGTTAGGTTTGACATATCATTGCTTACCATTACAAAGTTAACTATAATGCATCTGAGAGAATACCTTGAAAAAAGGCATATATCGTGCATCATGTGTTATCTCAGCGAGTATCTGCTCAAACTTATAATCTGAGGGTTTGATGACATGAGAGGACAAGCTAACAAGTGTGTTCAATCCGATTGAGAAATATCTGTTTATTGTTTCTGATGAGTGTTGAAATCGCTCCATTGCTTCTCGCATAGGCTCATTTTGGGATAATATGAACAATGTTATTGCGAGCACCTCACGTGGATTGGTCCTCGAAGATCCATGAAGACCGTGAGATCCTACGAGTAAGTCCAGAAAATCGATAAATATTGTCTGACTCATTCGAAATATATTAAAAAATCGTGTTGGATACCCCGCAAGCAACTCTCCAACTCATTTGTCGTCAATATAAGAAGATGTCATGCATGACAACCGATCAATGTACGTGTTATAGTACTCGTACATCAAACATATTGTCGTCAGAAATATCCCTCTCCGCTTTCTTTTGCGTTTATCCATGTGGGTCTCCATCCGTCTTCTTCTACTTGCTTCCATAGTGATGGGTATCCCTAAATGTTTCTCCTAAACAATTATCATTTATATAAGAGTTGGTGAAAATCGAAAAAAAAAGAAATGTTTGCAAATAATTATGAATGTACAAGAGAGTTCCCAAGCACAACTTTAGAAAAAAAAGTGTAAATATTCTAGTGATAAAAAATATCAATTGTTCAAACGATTATAAAAACACCGAATATATGCCACTCAACGGGAATTCCACGTCCTCGGGCTAGTTCTGAAATCTCGGCCCTGAGCCTTTCAACCTTTTTCACAATTATTGCCCCTCGTATCACCTTGAGGTCTGAAGGCTTATGTTGAGCATCTTCCATCTGTGCACCTTCTTCAACTGTTGTTGATGTTATCATGTTGGGTACTTCAGCTCCCTGCTTTATATTATAATTTTGACTCATAGGCTCACTAGCTCGTATTGGTGCAACAACCCTGGGTATCCACACCTCTTTCCTTGATGGCGATGTTTTGAGACGGGGTGTCTTAACAGAAACATCAGCGTGTCAAAGAGAGGCATGCTCCCTGTGATGGAGACCGGCTACAGCGCTAGGCAACATGCTTATCCCTTCCTTTGAGGTCTTAAGAACATCTTTATGATCGGTGACTGGTGGAACTTTCGGACCCAGACGTGACTTAACCGATCGACGACCTGCGGACCTAGTGGTGGTGATAGTGTCAATTCTGTTCCCCAAGAGGAACTTGACGGGAATACGAGGAGGTAATCCTTCAGCAGATCTGGCATCCTTTAGTATTTCTTTTTTCATGCGAGGAGATACTGCACATCCCATCTGTTTAAGCAAAACTCATTGACTAAGCAACCCTCTTTGGCGGCTAGTTTCTGAAACACTATGATGACTCTGGTGAGAATTGACTTCTTCCTCTTTCCACCATGTCCATGAGGCGACGGTAAAGCAACGACAATCTTTCGGATACTTTCATGTCCATTGGTATTTACTAAGGGGTGGAACCTACTCCCTCGCAAAAGCGGAGAGGAATCCAAAAATCATGATTCCTCCTGATCAGGAATTACATTAACAGTCATATCTTCATGAGTCTGAACTTCAGCAGTCTTGCGAACTTTTCGGTTACGGTTTCTCCTTTGTGACTGTGTTAACGGCGCAACCTTCGAACTTGACCCAATTTCGAACACTGACGGTGGGACGGTGAACTCCTCAGATGGACTGTCGACGATCATAACCTCTTTTCCCCTAGTAGCAGCGGGATATCCAGGCTTAGTAGATTTCAAAGTGGCAGTAGCCTTTTCCTTCTTGTAAGAAGGGAAATCCTGTAGACAATTCAGGTTGAACTCAGCAGAAGGTTCCTGAACTTCGGGGGTGGCGACTTTCACTACAACGAGCGGGGCTTTCCCGAGAACGACCTCGAGATCCCCGAATCCTGCCCCAAACTTGATGGTGAGAGCGACGTTACGGGCGCTACGGTCTGTTGGCAAGTTGCAGGAAAATGTGAGCCTTGGGAACGCCATCGCAAGAACTTCAAAAGAGAAAACCCTATGGTTAGTTATTTGGCCAATGTCTCGTAATCGTAGTGCGAGCACTACAAATTGATGGAGGTAGACTTGTAAACCGGGTAAATTTTATTTAATTTGTGAAGATTTTAAGATTTTAGTGAAAAAATGGTCCGAAAGTAAAAAGAAAATTAACAAGCACGCGCGGCGCGACACAATTTGGTTCAACTTGCGAAATAGCAAATCAAACTCGAAATGACACAAAAAGGAGAGTAAAGTTTAGGACCCAGTGCGAGACTGACTTCACAAAGCACAATGCCCAAGTGGAACTAGTCCACCGACACATCTATTGGGGGTCTGACCCGACATAAAAGATCAAAAGTCCTTAATGGCCTCCTGAACCTCTCTGCCCAAAGTGATTGAACAGATGGTACTAAAGTTCGAAAAGAGTTGATTGTACTTTCCCAAGAAAGAAATGGGTGAAGCATACCAACAGAAGAAGAATAATTTGGTCCAAGAGAGACATGGACACATTACCGATGTATAAAGATAATATTTCCTGATTTAAATGTAGAGAGAAGCTCTTCCCCAGCGAAGTTGCCAGAAGTTGTCGGCGAGGAAAAGGGTGGATGGTTTGGGGGAGTTGCCCGTAAGAAGCTGTCGGTCACCGGAATCAAAATCTCGTCGCCTGCTTTGGAAAGATATTTTAATTTACATATAGATTTAAGTTTAAAATCAAATATGAAAAATCAAACAGACCCCATATTTTTCATAGTTTAAATGAATGAGCGTTTTACCTCAAATCTTATATCTATCCCGAGAGATAAACACAATACTTGAGGATGAGGCTCGAACAAATAAACTAAGATATACATGACGTCCGTTTGGTCTGCGAAACCGTTTTATTTGCCGACAAATTCTCCTATTTAATATGAAAAATTAAATAGGATTTATTTTAAGTTGGGTTTGTAAAAGCTTCCTATAAGGGCAAGCCCCTATAGTTAATTACATCTTAAATGACCGAAATCACTTAACAATACTCTCAATAAAAATCAGAAAAAATTATCTTCAAGGACTTCAAAAGAAAAGAACTTTTCAACGAAATCGGACAAATAGGTGTGCAAAAGGGAATAGTTCAAACTTGAAACATTTATTACAGGATCCAAAGGAACAAGAATTAGGGGATGCCACAGATCCAGAGGAGATCCTCGGTAGCTTCCCAGTCTATCCTATGGTTTGGCTTCAGTTTCGAGGAGGAATATTCAAGTGTTTTATTCTGTCAATTTTATTTAATTAGGGCTTACATTCATGTGAAACGATTACACAAATAGGCTGGAAGATGTAAGGGTTTAAGTCGTGAAGGACGACAACCTCAGAATCATAAAACGAGTTAGGGTTTAGATCATACAACAGAGCTACACAAATGTCTAACGAAAAGATAGAGTATTTATGTTATGTTGCACTAGGCGAACAACATCGAAATCCTATAGATTGTTGTTTTAATTTCTAGAAAAAGAATGGTTTAGCTGGAGGAGACGTGTTCTGCTGTTGAAGATGGTCGTGCTGCCCACCGCGCTAACTCCAAGCTCCTTGTCGTGACGAGTTTAAGTTTTTTATGGTGTCCAATTATAATGTCAAATCAAACGACTCTATGATAATAGTCCTCTAAACACCTTATATGGAAAGGAGGCATGCTTAAGGCTATGTAATATAAAATGTGCAATACAGGGCAAGCAGTAGAAAGCATAATAAAAGAAACAGTGTACACGTCATACATGACAATAGCATATATAGTAAAAGGAACAGTATAACATGCTTTATAGAACGGTAGCAAGTACAGTAAAAGGAACAGTATAACATGTTTTACAGAACAATAGCAGGTAGGAACAGAAATAGAATAACATGTTGTACAGAGCAGTAGCAGATATAAACAGGAATAGAATAACATTCTGTAAATGTAAAACGAACCTGTACGCCCGCATGATCCGCTATTTCTTAAATATAGCAAGCTGAAATATATTGCAAAAAACGAAGTCTGGAAGAAAAGCCATCCGGGAAATCCGATAAAAAGTGTAACGACGACTCATGACCGAAAACTCGAGAAAATCAACGAGAAAATCAACGAGAAAAGACTCAAGTAAACATCTTCAAAAATCTCAGAGAAATCTTGAAGAAAAGAAAAGAAACACGAGTGCTTTGTCCAAAGCTTCGATAAAATAAAAAGTTCAGGTAAAGGGGACCGCAGACACTTGTGTAGGGCTAGGCTCATATATATATATATATAT
>JXCR01090919.1:9429-33466 GCA_002079205.1 Phalaenopsis hybrid cultivar | reverse complement strand
CATTATTATTGCGTCTTTGTGTTCGACATCGGAATCAGCAGCCGCCATGAACCGTGGATGGGGAGGTGCCGGACGGAGAAGAAGAGTGCCGGAGAATCGGGGAATTGAAAGCCGGAGAAATTATTATGTGCGGAAGATAAAGAAAAAATAAAATAAAATCTGTTTATTACTTTCATATTATTCAGTTTATATTATGTGTTATTTAATTATTAATATGTATTATTCAAATATTATTGATGAGTTATTATAATATCAGAAATATTATAACACATGAATAACATACAATAATATCTAAATAACACGAAGTAATACGAGAGAATATTCCCGTGTTGCCAGACGACCGAATTTTTTTTTTCTGTCACCTCTAAGTGGCGTGATTTCATCGGAATTCGCACGTAACTCTAAGTGAAGAATCCTGATGCAATATTTTTTCGGTAGGGATTGGGCGAATATGTAATTGTACTGAATATTAAATATAATATTTTAATCATTTAAATTTAAATATAACAATTTAATCACTCAAAATTTTCAATTTTAAAAATAATTCATTAAAATACTTTTTTCAAAATTTATATGATCAATATATTAGACGTTTAGCATATAAAAATTTCATTTAAATAATAAGGGAGGCATAGAGTTGCTACACATGTTGAGAATTATGATATGTGTGTGAGAATATCTCCATACATTGTTTTTCAAATTATCGCCAAATATTTATTTGAGAATTAATTTTTTTACTATTATTTAAAAAATTCTGTGATAGGAAATAATTTTGTAATAAAATCTTTGAAGAAACTTTATGAGTTTATTTTGAAAAAAATAATATAATTCTCATAACAGGAACAACAATAACTAGNGATACTTCTTTGAATAATTCGCTCTTATCATACACCTGAACTAGTAAACTTAATTAAATATATATCTTCTTTGTATTTACTAAGCACTTGTTTGGGAGTTCTCTTACTTCTATATTTTTAGAAACAACTACTCACACCACATATGTTTTATTTCTAATCAAACATAAATAAAATAAAATAGAAAAGAATAAAAAAAAATCCCAAACGACCTCTTTATTTTTATGGAGAAACGAGGCAAAATGATAGAGAAAAAGAGAGACACACACACGAAGAATTATTGCATACGAACACCGCATGCAGAGATGTATGCGGTGTCCGATCTACACCGTATATCACAGTGATCTGCGGTGAGGATGTATTTCGGTGGGCCCCAATTTAAATTTTTTTATTTTTTTAAAAAAAATTTGATTGCATCCTCACCGTAGATCACCGTGATTTGTATCTGTATGCAATAGTTTTTCCACACACACACATAGAAATTAATTCGCTAAAATCACTTCAAAAAATCCAAGAAAAAATATTCTGGTTTGAATTTATGAATATATAAGCAGATAACTATTCTATGCGCAAATAAACTAAAATGTCTTAGTTGAAGACCTAACACATTTTAAAAAAAAAAAAATGGGGGCATTTACCAACATACCCCACACAATTCTTATGCATTTATAATTTCAACACCCAAACTTCAATATTTACATCCATACCACTCAAATCCTTAATATCACATTAAAAATACCTCTATCACCTATTTTTTAAAAGTGAAATACATCTTTTTCACACATATGTTAATCACACCAATCTATCATAAATATAAATATGAAGTTATGAAATGAGACATGTAAATACATAAGAATAAGAAGTATATGGTATTTATGTAAATTTCCAAAAAAGATTATCATAACTCATTCAATGTTGCACAACAAGCCTCACTAACCCATGAAGGAGAAGGGGCAAAGAAAGAAACATCCAAACCAGTAATAGGATGTTCAAACGAAAGGCTCTCAGCATGCAAGGCATGGAAATCACAATCCCTCCCCTTCCACTCATGAACACCTCCATACTTCACATCACCTCTTATTGAAAACCCTAGATGCTGACAATGGAGGCGTACCTGATGAGTTCTTCCACTCTCAGGATAAGCTCTGACCAAAATATCATCTTTCTCATCACCCTCAGTTCCACCATTGTTGCTTCCTCCCTCTTCAACCATTACAGACTGCAGCTCATCCATATTGCCCTCGTTTGGTGCTTGAAACTTCCCTCGTCTGTTGACAGAAAGGATTTCGAAGGACGTGAGCATCGACTTCACCCGCGAACCTCCGGGAAGAACTCTACCAACATCTGATGCAGAGTAAACTCGCCATGCTCCATATCTGGACCTTCCATGTCCTGAACTTATCTTCATCTTCTCCCAAACTGGAGCATTTCCAACACATAATGCAAGGTAGGTTTTCTTGACCTTGTGATTGGTGAATGCCTTCAGTAATTTGGCAGAAGCTTTGTTTGATTTGGTTATGAGCATTAGACCACTGGTATCTCTATCCAGTCGGTTGGCTAGATGGAGATTTGATTGCAGGGTTGATGTTTCTGAAAACAGTATGAGAAGGTTAGCACATCATTCATGGCAGTTGGGGGCAGTTTTAGATTGATGAGGATGCGAGGAAGATGATGAGTCAATTGCATTTTGGATTAAAACTTGTGATAATAAGCTAATTTAGATCCATTTGATTGAGAAATGAAGATATGCATTGTGCTATGACTTTGAAAGTAAAAAATTGAATCGTTAAAATATACAAGTTGATCAAAGAATAAAACTTCATGAAGAAGATTTCATAGAGACTTAGGAATAAGTTTTATAAAATATCATTTAATAATTGAGTCAGCATTTACATACATAAGGCAAAATTTTTATGTATTTACAAATCTAATGCTTAAATTTAAATATTTACTAGTATAATGCTTAAAAATTTAATATCACATAAAAAAAATAGTAACAATATTAACATTTTTTAAAGTGAAATGCCCCTTTTCATGCATATGTTTTGATGTTATTATGACATTAAAGTGTATGTATATAAATATCGAACTTTATACGTTAGATATGTAAATAAATAAGAATTGTGTGGTATGTATGTAAATTTTCCTTAATAAATCATTGGACCTAAGGTAATTGGGATAGAAATTATATAAAAAGATTTATGAAAAATAAGTTTAATAAACCAGCAAACACTCAACAAGCATGAATCATATAAAATGGGATTAATAAAGGCTAACAAAGAAAATGAAGTATTAATTGTAGCTCAAATCATCATTGCCATTTAAGAAGAGAGAAAAAGGCTCTCAAAAGTCACAACTAGAGATTGTTCTATAAATTAGTTTGGATGATATAATTTAAATTGCACTAAGCTTTTAATAAGCATATTTTGCCACACATAAATTTTTACTTCACAAGCTTCAAAAACTTTGTATTCTTCACAATTCCTATGTATTTACATATCTAATATTTAAACATTAATATTTAAATGCATATTATTCAAATCTTTAGCATCGTGGCAATAATATCATCATAATTATCTTTTTAAAAGTGAAATAAACATTTATATATATAGATCTATGACACCAAAGAATTATAAAAGTAAATATCAAACTTCGGTTGCTAGAAATGTAAATACATAAAATTTGTGTGGAATGTATTAAATTTCCCAACAAGTTAAAATTGTTTTTTAAGAGTTAGTTTGAGGGAAAATATTTGCTTACATAAGACGTACGTCAGGAGTTATTCAGAGGGTATAAGGGGGTTATATCCGGGTTATACTCCTCCCGTAACCTCCGTGTAACTCCCTTGTAAACTCCGTGTAACTTATTTGTACATATGAAATTACAGAAGCGCATAACTCATTTGTAGGTTACAGGTAGTTTATAAAGAGGTTACATGGGAGTTACAGAGGGGTATAACCCCGATATAAACCACTGTACCCCCTAAATCACCCCTAGACGTACACAGCGCTGCGTACGTCTTATGTACGCAAATATTTTCCTATTTTGAGACAGCTTTCTGTCTGCTTTGATTTTTAAACCGCCATCACAGTTATGTTTGTGGAACTTTTTTCTAATTATTTTTATAGAAATTTATGTGATAGAAAATTGGTTTTTACAACTGGAGCTGTTAAAGTGTGGTGACTGCCAGAAAATTGCGCTATGACTTTTTGAAAATAAAATAAAATTGTAATAGTCACAATAACTTTTTGAAAAACAGTTTCTTTCTGAAGCAACTTCAGCACTCAAGTGTTCATCTAGTGATCCTATATATATAAATGTTTCCTTCCATAACAATTAGGGCAGCCTTATCAATGCATGCAAACGAGTAGTTTGAAGTTTAAGCACACATCCACATCAACTCAAGCACGAATCAAAGGGATATGGCGAATTGGGGAAAGTTCCGGCTTACTTGAAGACGACGAAAGAGAAGAAATTAGGGTTTCGCAATAGATCCCCGAGGGTTTCTTGACGACAAGGAGCCATTCGTCCTCAAAGATGATATCATCTGAAGAAAAGGAGTATGCGGCCGATCTAGCGGCCGCCAACCTTGCGCGGCGGAGCTCAACCTCCTTCGACAGTACCGGGTACGGCGGCGATATAGGTTTCGGGTAGCCGCACATTATTATTGCGTCTTTGTGTTCGACATCGGAATCAGCAGCCGCCATGAACCGTGGATGGGGAGGTGCCGGACGGAGAAGAAGAGTGCCGGAGAATCGGGGAATTGAAAGCCGGAGAAATTATTATGTGCGGAAGATAAAGAAAAAATAAAATAAAATCTGTTTATTACTTTCATATTATTCAGTTTATATTATGTGTTATTTAATTATTAATATGTATTATTCAAATATTATTGATGAGTTATTATAATATCAGAAATATTATAACACATGAATAACATACAATAATATCTAAATAACACGAAGTAATACGAGAGAATATTCCCGTGTTGCCAGACGACCGAATTTTTTTTTTTCTGTCACCTCTAAGTGGCGTGATTTCATCCGAATTCGCACGTAATTCTAAGTGAAAAATCCTGATGCAATATTTTTTCGGTAGGGATTGGGCGAATATGTAATTGTACTGAATATTAAATATAATATTTTAATCATTTAAATTTAAATATAACAATTTAATCACTCAAAATTTTCAATTTTAAAAATAATTCATTAAAATACTTTTTTCAAAATTTATATGATCAATATATTAGACGTTTAGCATATAAAAATTTCATTTAAATAATAAGGGAGGCATAGAGTTGCTACACATGTTGAGAATTATGATATGTGTGTGAGAATATCTCCATACATTGTTTTTCAAATTATCGCCAAATATTTATTTGAGAATTAATTTTTTTACTATTATTTAAAAAATTCTGTGATAGGAAATAATTTTGTAATAAAATCTTTGAAGAAACTTTATGAGTTTATTTTGAAAAAAATAATATAATTCTCATAACAGGAACAACAATAACTAGCATTTATCCAACTAAGTGGGGTCGACTGTATGAATCTTTTTTTTTCCACCTTGATCGATAATTCCCATCACGACTTTAAAAAATTTGTTTATAATATCACAAATTTAATCATTTCTATAAAAAAGTTGTAGTAACACTAAATAGACCCTTAGGATCCGTTTGTGACAACTTATTTGGTGCGGTGACGTTTTGAAAACGCACCTGGTCTGTTTGGGTAAACTACATTTTGACAGCTTATGCGTTTTCAAAACGTAGAAAACAACGTTTCACACCGTAGTGAGAGCTTATTCGCAACGATCTGACTTTTCCNAAAACGTAGAAAACAACGTTTCACACCGTAGTGAGAGCTTATTCGCAACGATCTGACTTTTCCAAAAAAAAAAATAAAAATTTGTAGTAGTCACCACACCTAACTTATCAGCAACTTATTTTTAATCAGCTTATCAACATATTATTCAATAAGCTACAACTGCCCCTTAATGCCACTTAATTTTATAAGATAAATAGAACTTTATAAATCATTATTCTAGAACCCTAAATAATTTAGTGTGTGGGTTGAACATGTGACTTTAAAAAGCCAAGATCTATTCACATAAATGACTTTTCTCTTAAGTTATGTAAGAATTATTAAGTCTCTTAATGATAGTCAAATGACACATCAAAAGTTAGTTGAATTGGAACTTCTTAAGAAGATTTTTAAACTTTAACAAATAATATTAATGAAAAAAATTATAAATTGAAACTATAAATTAAAATAAACCACAAAATAGCTTCAATGTCAACAAGCTATTGATNTATCAACATATTATTCAATAAGCTACAACTGCCCCTTAATGCCACTTAATTTTATAAGATAAATAGAACTTTCTAAATCATTATTCTAGAAATAGTGGACCCTAAATAATTTAGTGTGTGGGTTGAACATGTGACTTTAAAAAGCCAAGATCTATTCACATAAATGACTTTTCTCTTAAGTTATGTAAGAATTATTTAAGTCTCTTAATGATAGTCAAATGACACATCAAAAGTTAGTTGAATTGGAACTTCTTAAGAAGATTTTTAAACTTTAACAAATAATATTAATGAAAAAAATTATAAATTGAAACTATAAATTAAAATAAACCACAAAATAGCTTCAATGTCAACAAGCTATTGATTAAAAGTAAGAAAAATAAAAATTAAGCCACACAATATAATAATTAAAGTTATTATAATAGTCATCAAAAATAAATTCTAACATATTAATTCTTCAATAGAAATCAATAATTTCTTATTTTATCTAATAAATTATATAGAAGAATTCTTAAAATGTATTGCTAAACTAATTTCCCAAAATCTAGTTTAAAGCAAAATATTAAAGTGAAATTTACAAGCACAATTCTTATATTTTACATATCTCACCCCAAGAATTTAATATTTACATTCATAACTTTCTTATTTACATACATAGCAACTTTCATGTTTTAAGCATAAAAATGTGCACTTAACTTTAATAGTATTATGTTCTTATGTTATATTAATGATTTAAGTGTTATGTGTGTAAATATAAAAGTTTAGGTGTGAGATATGTAAATACGTAAGAATTGTGTGCTATGTATGTAAATGACCGAAAATTTTGTATTATAACATGTAAGACAACTAATGAACTCAAGCGAATAGTAATAAACTATTGTGTGCGTGAGTGTGCGTGTGTGCGTGAATAAGCTCTAAAAATCTANTCTTATGTTATATTAATGATTTAAGTGTTATGTGTGTAAATATAAAAGTTTAGGTGTGAGATATGTAAATACGTAAGAATTGTGCGCTATGTATGTAAATGACCGAAAATTTTGTATTATAACATGTAAGACAACTAATGAACTCAAGCGAATAGTAATAAACTATTGTGTGTGTGCGTGTGTGCGTGAATAAGCTCTAAAAATCTCAAGTAATATTAAAAAAATATAAGACGCATATGTACAAGTTTTAAGGGGCATATACATACATGCATACCACCTATTTCTTATCTATTTACATTATCTAACACAAACTTTACTTCTTACATTTATATCACCCAAAACTTTCATATTAATATAAAAATGCCATCATTTTAACTTTAAAAAGTGAAATATATATGTTTATGCATAAGTAAGGTGATATGGATGAGACTTTAAAGATTAGGTGTTTGATATGGAAATGCATAAGAATTGAGTGGCNCAAACTTTACTTCTTACATTTATATCACCCAAATTGTTCATATTATATAAAAATGCCATCATTTTTATGCATAAGTAAGGTGATATGGATGAAACTTTAAAGATTAGGTGTTTGATATGGAAATGCATAAGAATTGAGTGGTATGCATGTAAATTTATATGTTTAAGATGCTAGTTCGGCTGGGGGCATATCTCAGCTAAGGTGGCTTTGGAGCTGTGTATAAGCTTCTTTCTTGTTTCATGTCTCTTGTTTTCTACTTTGGATGAGATATGGCTCCCCATTGCCAAGAAGCAGCCCCTTGCATCCCTCATCATCATTCTTCTCATGAGTTTCTATCTCACGTAAGATATCCCATNTCATGTCTCTTGTTTTCTACTTTGGATGAGATATGGCTCCCCATTGCCAAGAAGCAGCCCCTTGCATCCCTCGTCATCATTCTTCTCATGAGTTTCTATCTCACGTAAGATATCCCAATCCAAAGTATCGGAGTATCGGTCAAGCCACATTTATGACCCCGCCATCCACCCTAGATTCACTACTTCATAATAAAGGGGAAATATCATGAAGGAGAACAAACTTGTTGTTTATAGGACTAGCTTTGACTCGGCCTCTAATTCTCGCTGTGTGAGTAGTTATGTGTCATTTTTTTAGCAATTACAGGGTCTTCGTCATGCAAGTAATGCTAAATTCAATCTCTACTATAATGACATTAATGATCTTAGCACATCAGAAAAGGATCATTTGGTCGATCGAGCTCTTCACATATCTGCTCCACTTTATACTGTACCTAAGCAGGTATGTTCAATTTTTGTTCGTGGGTCACTTTCACTTTCGTCAACTCGAGAGTAAGGTAAGAGATTGGAAGTTGAAGTTATGTTTCGCATTCTTAAAATAGTCGGTCGGATTCCAGTAACTCTAAAAGCCATCCCTTTTCTGAAGGCCAAGGTGAAATTTTTGCCCAAAGTACAGCGCGAGGTTGAAAAGATTAAAAGTGAGATTTTATAATCCTATAATATTTAGAGGCTTCCATGACCAATAATATACTGGCTCCTAGTAAGTACGAGAGCATGACTGAGGTAGAATGGTAGGTTTCCAATGTCATGCAGGCCAAACTGTGAAAAGATGATGTTACTGCAAAAAGAGTGAAGGAACAATCATAAAAGCCCCTTCCAGGTAATAATGTTATATTTTCAATCTCTTATACAACCATCATTTGCTAGAAGCGGATGAACAAGCAAATCATTATTGAGCAGATAACTAACCAGAAAGAAACGATGCATGTATGTGCTAGGTCATCGCTGGGATCCGGATTTTGTTCGATACACTTCTACTTTGGATCCTGTCATTGTGTGACTCTGTTAGTGGCCGAGAGCTTCTCCAGATTCATTCTGAAAGAGTTATCATTGGAGGCAGCTTGCTTACATGCATTGGCCTTGCAAGATTCATGTACTATGACTAGCTTCCTTCATCATGAGCGTCAGATTTGTAAGAATTTGCAGAGGAGGGCGAGAGTTGGAGGCAGTGCTAGAATTGATTGCTGATCGAATGCATTAAGAAAATGGTCTAGGATCTCATACCAGAAAATCAGAATATGCTTCTTGTGGGAATTCATTTTAGCCTCATTTATATGGAGAACATGTAGCATGCTTTATTAATGAAATGAGTAATTTGGTGCTCCTCAGTATATATTTTGCTGAGCTATTTGTCTATTTTAAATAACTAAATGTTGATGTGTCACTTGGTTAGTTGGTTACATGGTTTAATATCAATTAGGAAGTACATGGATGACCCAACCCAAGTCTTAACTTGCTCGTGTCATTCCTCTGGCACTTTTGAAATAGTTCCACCTTTGACAGGTCATGCCTCATGTAAAACTTATTATATCATGTCGCTGTTTTTGGGGAGGTAGCTGTCTAGATTCACCATTAAAGTGATTCGTGCACTTTTTCATTTTAAGAAAGAAAAATCTAGCCGCCATGGAAGGCTTGAACTATTTTCAAGGGGGTCCATTATTAGGGGTGTCAATACGGGTAAACGGGCTAGGTTCAGGTCCAACCTGAAACAGATTCCACCCACATAGGTCCAACCGTAATATTCTACGAGTTGAAAATTCTAACCCAAACCTGATACGACTTTAACATGTCAACCAAAACCCAATCCATACAACCCATTTAAAATCTAAGTTTAGAGTCAATTTTGGGTTAGCGGGTTGATTTCAAGATAATTTATGGTTGTTGGTGAGTCAACCCAAAGCTAACTTGATAAATTAAATAAGTTAGGATATTTAAACTGAACCTGACCCAAAAATTATTTGGATCAACCGAAACTTAAACTTTTTTTAGTCTGGTTTGGGTCGAGTTGCCGTGTCAATTCGATTTTTGACACCCTTAATGGTGGCAGAGAGGTCTGTTGGTGCTTTGACAATGTGGGACGAATAGATAGTTAATAAATGTGGGGCGAACAAGATCGATATTTTTATCATAATTCACTTGAATCATTGATGTCGGCTTAATCATCAAATGAAGGAACTAAAATGACCCACTATTCTAGATAGACAATGGTGTCATTTGTGAATTAAGTTCCCCGAGTATCTTTTGGGGAGGCACAGTAATAAAAATCTTAAGTTGTAGGAATTTATCTATATTTGTGATGCAGATAGAGTTCTTCTGGTTACCTGAGAATCATTTGCAAATTAAAAGGATTTTTGAGATAGAGGGGCTGGGTGTCCGCGTGATATGTTTGCTGACATATACATGATGAGTTAGAGACATTTATGGATCAGACGACAATTGGACACAATTGTGCAGAGCTTGGGCCTCTCCTAACTATATCAACAAGAAGGAACAAGCAAATAAAAATTGGACTTCACAATGTGGAGGCATAGACACCTCTTTATAATTAGAGCCACGCTCCCACATAGTGAGCACAAGGTAATGAGCACAAGCTAATGGAGGATGATATGCGTTACTTTGTGCATTAAGTTTTAATGTATAACTATTGTTTATTAACTTTTTTTGTATGATACCAGACTCAATAGCTTGAACAAGAGCTCACCATCACTGAGTTATATGGTTGTACACATTAGCATCAATCAAACCAACAATGGGTCGACAACATATCTCAGAAAGCCCATGAAAGTAGCATAATATTTTTTATATGATTGTAATTATTTTAAAATTTTATTTTATCGCTAAGTACAAATTATAATTTTGTGTAGGAGGACTACTTACATCTAAAGGTTGTTTAAACTCAGAGCTCAAAGGAGCTCCTCCCTATAGTGGCCAATTTGACCTCTCAGCTTTTGAAATATGAAGAAAAGCCATTATGGAAAGAAGAAGGTGATGATATAAAATTTGGGTTCATAGGTACTCGCATACAACACAAGACACTCCTCTAATGAGAGCTCCCACGTCCGTTGAGCATTCAGTGAGGACATAGAAACTTGAATCATCATTCACTTGCTGAGACTAAGGCGATGATGGAGGGTAGGTTTGAGGAGATGCAAAGTGAGCCACGTTAGTGATGAAGAGGTCGATGGAGGTGGTCCGCAAGAAGGAAGAGGATTATAATGAGGAGCACATGTATGGATTCATTTTTTATATCATTGATTTCATTTTTTTGAGAGAACCTATATCGTTATGTAATACATACTAAATATTTCTTTTATTTTGACTTATTACATTATGATTTATCTTTATCTTTACATGGTTCTACATTATTCTGAAATCATATGAGTTCTATGGGTCCATTTGGGGCGGCGGTGCGGTGATAATGTGATAACGAATCACAGTTTCATTTGGTTGGGTAACTGCATTTTGATAGTTTTTTTTTTTTTTTTTCAAAAAGTTATTGCTGAAATCTACATTTTCTCACTAGTCCTACTAGCTAGGTGCAGTGATAGTTTTTTAGTTGTGATTTGACTAAAAAAATATTTTATAATAGTCACCGCAGCTTTTTGAACATCAAATCATTCTTTAACAGCTTAACAACTACTTTTTAATAAATTGCAGCTGCCCCAAACAAATACTTATTAGTCATTTCATGCTCTACGATATGATTGCAAATACATAAATTCTAATGAGTGAAGGGTTCTATTTTTTCAGGTATAGTTTTTTGACAGACTTCCATTCGACATACACATCTATTGGTTTCTCGATAGGCTGTAAACCGGCATACAATGAGACCAATCGACTCACCTGTCATAAAAACCGCCTTGAGTATATTTATTACTAACATTAGGTCGTCAGAATACTTATTTGACCAAGACACTTGCGGCTGTGATCCATCAAAAATCGATCAAAAGATAAAAAAAGCAACTCAACAAACAAGTCCGCATGAATTTGCATAGAGGTTGACATTAGATATGCACTAAAAGTAGAGCAATAACCATCATCCTCTATCTTCTTTGCTAAGGGGGCACAATTTCAACCATTATCTCAATTAAGTCATGAGCTCTGTCATTCAGATAATCAAATTTAAGTTTATGATTAAACAACATCAAACCAAACATCTCCTCTTACCATACCTACAAAAAGTCAAAAACTTTACAACTTCACAAAAATAAAAAAAAGAGTACATCATTAATTTCATTAAAAAAAAAAACCCCCCATCAAATTCACATGATTGCACACGCATTTGGATTCTCCTCACTAAAGGCGGTCGCATACCTTTCCTCAACCGAGGAAGCACGTGCGAGGTTTCCGAGGTTAGGGTCGTTGCTGACGTCACGAACATATCCCGGCGGTGCCTTCTTGTCGTATGCTCCGGCGATGTACGGATGGTACACCAAGTCGTGCTTTATGTACGGCCACATCACCGCATTCTTCCCTGTTTTTCGCCTCACCCTCTTGAGGACTTTCTTGGGGTCAACGTAGCCCGAAACGGTCAACTTGTTCTCCTTCGCTTCAAGTTCCACCTTGGTCACGCCCTTCATTCCTTCCACGGAGTGACGGGCCCTCCTCTCGCACCCCTCGCAATCTATTCTTATTTTTATCTCCACTGTCTAAATAATGAAATAAAAGAGAAATATGATTAACAGTATATCATCATAGATGATTTACATAAATATCACTTAATTCTTATGTATTCGCATATCTAACAACTTAATTTCAATTTTGACATATAAAAATTAGCATATAGTGAGCTTCTTTCATGGGATATGAAAGATCGGTGTATTATAAATGTAAAACAGTAAAATTTATGAGAATACATAAGAGTTATGCATCAAAATGCCCATATTTCTCCCATTTGGTTAATTTTGTATTAATGCAAGATATATATATAAAGGTGAAATCGATATTTTATCTAGTGGGCACCAAATATCGATTCCCCATATGGGTTGAAAATCTGGTGTGCTTGATTCTGATTTGAAGAGCCCGCATCACGGAAATCAGACCCTCACCCGAGAGACTTATGCCACAGGCCACACCAATGAGCGAGGCTTTTCGCGCGCGAGTACACACACACAAACACACACACTAACATAACCCGAGGTAAAGTTTTTCAATTATATATCAAAATTAAAAGATAAAAGAATATCAAAACTCAGTTAAAATCATCAATACTAGACAAGAACAAATAATAATAATAATAATAAATCCTAAAATATCATAATATATGTGATTATAATGAAAAAAATCATAATTTAATAATATAATTTGAGAACAAATGAAGGGTANATATGTGATTATAATGAAAAAAATCATAATTTAATAATATAATTTGAGAACAAATGAAGGGTATATATATATGTATGCGTGTATGAACTATATATTACCTGAAAGCTCTTCTTTTTCTTCTTATCATTGAAGTTATCAGCCAGATCAGAGTAGAGTTCGGAGACATAAGTTAGCACACCCATTATTGTGAGTCTTTAGTAACTTGACCTTTAATTATACGCTTATATATATATAGATATACATTTCATGCTCAGCCGATTCGGGAAGGGCCACGTGGACGTTTACTGTTCGACGCGTGGAGACGGCTTCCACGTGGAAGCGAATGTGAGGACTACATTTCCTAAATTGCTGTTACAAAACACTGCACTTTTTTTTTTCACTCCAGAGAATTTACCTTTCATAATGTGAGGCCACGTGTTATATATGACAGATGGCAGTTTGTTATTCGATGAAGGGAGGTGGGGTGGGCTGTTAAGTGGAGTTTGGAAAGGCCGAGAGGTTAACGTGTCGGACGGTTATGTTCTGAGTAATATAGTTAGTAGCTGACGTGGTGGGATTCGGCTGCAGATATGTTTAGGAGTCATTGGAAAAAATAGTAATTTAGTGATTATTAATTAATTAATTAAAATATTAGACATTTTTTAATAAATTATCATGTGCATCCATATCCAAGCCCTTATTAAAAAATAGTTAAATTTTAAATTAAGAAAATCAGAGTCCATATAAATAAAGCTAATTGATTANCAGATATGTTTAGGAGTCATTGGAAAAAATAGTAATTTAGTGATTATTAATTAATTAATTAAAATATTAGACCATTTTTTAATAAATTATTATGTGCATCCATGTCCAAGCCTTTATTAAAAAATAATTAAATTTTAAATTAAGAAAATCAGAGTCCATATAAATAAAGCTAATTGATTGTCTATACTTTGAACTAATTCGAGATGGATAACAAATTTCAATATACTAAAAAATCATATGATCTCAAATACTCATACAAATACTTAAAAATATTTAATGTCAATTGTTGGATACGAATTTGTCATATGAGTCATGCCCAGGGACAAGTGGTAGGGACCAAAGAGGAGGGAAGAAGAGGGAGAAAAAGAAAGGCTGAAAGAACACACACAAAGGAGGGAAGAAGAGAGAGAGAGGAGAAAGACTGAAGAACAAACACAGAGCTTCTATAAGGGCTAAATTGAGTATTTTCGGTTTATGACCGATTTTATATATGGAAAGTAGCCTTCAAGGTGGGTCTAAAGAGAACTAAAAGATCTAGAGAGACCAAAAGCCTCTAATACATGTTAAGAACCTCTCCTTTATAGGAGATAGAGGGCCAAATATGTAAAATTACAGTNACTTGATAAATTAAATAAGTTAGGATATTTAAACTGAACCTGACCCAAAAATTATTTGGATCAACCGAAACTCAAACTTTTTTTAGTCTGGTTTGGGTCGAGTTGCCGTGTCAATTCGATTTTTAACACCCTTACTGGTGGCAGAGAGGTCTGTTGGTGCTTTGACAATGTGGGACGAATAGATAGTTAATAAATGTGGGGCGAACAAGATCGATATTTTTATCATAATTCACTTGAATCATTGATGTCGGCTTAATCATCAAATGAAGGAACTAGAATGACCCATTATTCTAGATAGACAATGGTGTCATTTGTCAATTAAGTTCCCTGAGTGTCTTTTGGGGAGGCACAGTAATAAAAATCTTAAGTTGTAGAAATTTATCTATATTTGTGATGCAGATAGAGTTCTTCTGGTTACCTGAGAATCATTTGCAAATTAAAAGGATTTTTGAGATAGAGGGGCTGGGTGTCCGCGTGATATGTTTGCTGACATATACATGATGAGTTAGAGACATTTATGGATCAGACGACAATTGGACACAATTGTGCAGAGCTTGGGCCTCTCCTAACTATATCAACAAGAAGGAACAAGCAAATAAAAATTGGACTTCACAATGTGGAGGCATAGACACCTCTTTATAATTAGAGCCACGCTCCCACATAGTGAGCACAAGGTAATGAGCACAAGCTAATGGAGGATGATATGCGTTACTTTGTGCATTAAGTTTTAATGTATAACTATTGTTTATTAACTTTTTTTGTATGATACCAGACTCAATAGCTTGAACAAGAGCTCACCATCACTGAGTTATATGGTTGTACACATTAGCATCAATCAAACCAACAATGGGTCGACAACATATCTCAGAAAGCCCATGAAAGTAGCATAATATTTTTTATATGATTGTAATTATTTTAAAATTTTATTTTATCGCTAAGTACAAATTATAATTTTGTGTAGGAGGACTACTTACATCTAAAGGTTGTTTAAACTCAGAGCTCAAAGGAGCTCCTCCCTATAGTGGCCAATTTGACTTCTCAGCTTTTGAAATCTGAAGAAAAGCCATTATGGAAAGAAGAAGGTAATGATATAATATTTGGGTTCATAGGTACTCGCATACAACACAAGACACTCCTCTAATGAGAGCTCCCACGTCCGTTGAGCATTCAGTGAGGACATAGAAACTTGAATCATCATTCACTTGCTGAGACTAAGGCGATGATGGAGGGTAGGTTTGAGGAGATGCAAAGTGAGCCACGTTAGTGATGAAGAGGTCGATGGAGGTGGTCTACAAGAAGGAAGAGGATTATAATGAGGAGCACATGTATGGATTCATTTTTTATATCATTGATTTCATTTTTTTGAGAGAACCTATATCGTTATGTAATACATACTAAATATTTCTTTTATTTTGACTTATTACATTATGATTTATCTTTACTTTTAATTTATGGTTATCTTTACATGGTTCTACATTATTCTGAAATCATATGAGTTCTATGGGTCCATTTGGGGCGGCGGTGCGGTGGTAATGTGATAACGAATCACATTTTGTTTGGTTGGGTAACTGCATTTTGATAGTTTTTTTTTTTTTTCAAAAAGTTGTTGCTGAAATCTATATTTTCTCACTAGTCCTACTAGCTAGGCGCAGTGGTAGCTTTTTAGCTGTGATTTGACTAAAAAAACATTTTATAATAGTCACCGTAGCTTTTTGAACATCAAATCATTTTTTAACAGCTTAACAACTACTTTTTAATAAATTGCAGTTGCCCCAAACAAATCCTTATTAGTCATTTCATGCTCTACGATACGATTGCAAATACATAAATTCTAATGAGTGAAGGGTTCTATTTTTTCAGGTATAGTTTTTTGACAGACTTCCATTCGACATACACATCTATTGGTTTCTCGATAAGCTGTAAACCGGCATACAATGAGACCAATCGACTCACCTGTTGTAAAAACCGCCTTTAGTATATTTATTACTAACATTAGGTCGTCAGAATACTTATTTGACCAAGACACTTGCGGTTGTGATCCATTAAAAATCGATCAAAAGATAAAAAAAGCAACTCAACAAACAAGTCCGCATGAATTTGCATAGAGGTTGATATTAGATATGCACTAAAAGTAGAGCAATAACCATCATCCTCTATCCTCTTTGCTAAGGGGGCACAATTTCAACCATTATCTCAATTAAGTCATGAGCTCTGTCATTCAGATAATCAAATTTAAGTTTATGATTAAACAACATCAAACCAAACATCTCCTCTTACCATACCTACAAAAAGTCAAAAACTTTACTACTTCACAAAAATAAAAAAAAGAGTACATCATTAATTTCATAAAAAAAAAAAAAACCCCATCAAATTCACATGATTGCACACGCATTAGGATTCTCCTCACTAAAGGCGGTCGCATACCTTTCCTCAACCGAGGAAGCACGTGCGAGGTTTCCGAGGTTAGGGTCGTTGCTGACGTCACGAACATATCCCGGCGGTGCCTTCTTGTCGTATGCTCCGGCGATGTACGGATGGTACACCAAGTCGTGCTTTATGTACGGCCACATCACCGCATTCTTCCCTGTTTTTCGCCTCACCCTCTTGAGGACTTTCTTGGGGTCAACGTAGCCCGAAACGGTCAACTTGTTCTCCTTCGCTTCAAGTTCCACCTTGGTCACGCCCTTCATTCCTTCCACGGAGTGACGGGCCCTCCTCTCGCACCCCTCGCAATCTATTCTTATTTTTATCTCCACTGTCTAAATAATGAAATAAAAGAGAAATATGATTAACAGTATATCATCATAGATGATTTACATAAATATCACTTAATTCTTATGTATTCGCATATCTAACAACTTAATTTCAATTTTGACATATAAAAATTAGCATATAGTGAGCTTCTTTCATGGGATATGAAAGATCGGTGTATTATAAATGTAAAACAGTAAAATTTATGAGAATACATAAGAGTTATGCATCAAAATGCCCATATTTCTCCCATTTGGTTAATTTTGTATTAATGCAAGATATATATATAAAGGTGAAATCGATATTTTATCTAGTGGGCACCAAATATCGATTCCCCATATGGGTTGAAAATCTGGTGTGCTTGATTCTGATTTGAAGAGCCCGCATCACGGAAATCAGACCCTCACCCGAGAGACTTATGCCACAGGCCACACCAATGAGCGAGGCTTTTCGCGCGCGAGTACACACACACAAACACACACACTAACATAACCCGAGGTAAAGTTTTTCAATTATATATCAAAATTAAAAGATAAAAGAATATCAAAACTCAGTTAAAATCATCAATACTAGACAAGAACAAATAATAATAATAATAATAATAAATCCTAAAATATCATAATATATGTGATTATAATGAAAAAAATCATAATTTAATAATATAATTTGAGAACAAATGAAGGGTATATATATATATGTATGCGTGTATGAACTATATATTACCTGAAAGCTCTTCTTTTTCTTCTTATCATTGAAGTTATCAGCCAGATCAGAGTAGAGTTCGGAGACATAAGTTAGCACACCCATTATTGTGAGTCTTTAGTAACTTGACCTTTAATTATACGCTTATATATATATAGATATACATTTCATGCTCAGCCGATTCGGGAAGGGCCACGTGGACGTTTACTGTTCGACGCGTGGAGACGGCTTCCACGTGGAAGCGAATGTGAGGACTACATTTCCTAAATTGCTGTTACAAAACACTGCACTTTTTTTTTTCACTCCAGAGAATTTACCTTTCATAATGTGAGGCCACGTGTTATATATGACAGATGGCAGTTTGTTATTCGATGAAGGGAGGTGGGGTGGGCTGTTAAGTGGAGTTTGGAAAGGCCCAGAGGTTAACGTGTCGGACGGTTATGTTCTGAGTAATATAGTTAGTAGCTGACGTGGTGGGATTCGGCTGCAGATATGTTTAGGAGTCATTGGAAAAAATAGTAATTTAGTGATTATTAATTAATTAATTAAAATATTAGACATTTTTTAATAAATTATCATGTGCATCCATATCCAAGCCCTTATTAAAAAATAGTTAAATTTTAAATTAAGAAAATCAGAGTCCATATAAATAAAGCTAATTGATTATCTATACTTTGAACTAATTCGAGATGGATAACAAATTTCAATATACTAAAAAATCATATGATCTCAAATACTCATACAAATACTTAAAAATATTTAATGTCAATTGTTGGATACGAATTTGTCATATGAGTCATGCCCAGGGACAAATGGTAGGGACCAAAGAGGAGGGAAGAAGAGGGAGAAAAAGAAAGGCTGAAAGAACACACACAAAGGAGGGAAGAAGAGAGAGAGAGGATAAAGACTAAAGAACACACACAGAGTTTCTATAAGGGCTAAATTGAGTATTTTCGGTCTATGACCGATTTTATATATGGAAAGTAGCCTTCAAGGTGGGTCTAAAGAGAACTAAAAGATCTAGAGAGGCCAAAAGCCTCTAATACATGTTAAGAACCCCTCCTTTATAGGAGATAGAGGGCCAAATATGTAAAATTACAGCTGACATGGTGGGCTTCGACTGCAGATATGTTTAGGAGTCATTGCAAAAAATAGTAATTTAGTAATTATCATATAATTAATTAAATTATTAGATCATTTTTTAATAAATTATCATGTGCATCCAAATCCAAGCCCTTACTAAAAAATAATTAAATTTTAAATTAAGAAAATCGAGTCCATATTTTGAAACAATTCGAGATGGATAACAAATTCCAATATACTAAAAAATCATATCATCTCAAATATTCATACAAATACTTAAAAATATTTAGTGTCAATTGTTGAACACGAATTTGTCATATGAGTCATGCTCAGAAACTAGTGGTAGGGACCAAAGAAGAGGGAAGAAGAGAGAAACATAGAGACTGAAAGAACACATACAGAGTTTCTATAAGGGCTAAATTGAGTATTTTCAATCAATGACCGATTTTATATACGCAAAATTCCTAATTATTTTTATCTTTTGGCTTTACAAGTTACCGCTTAACTTATATACTTTGAGACAAACTCTAGGATTTTCAAAAATAAGTATTCATATGTTTATTCCAATATTTATTATATAAATAGATTGATTATTTTTAAGAGAAGGAAATGAAAATTTAAAATTTGCATTCTTGATTCCATTAGGAGTTCTTACAATTTTTAACAGTTTGCTTTTCTCATTTATTGGTTGTAATATTTTGAATTGTGTGGTCTTTCATTATCATTACTACCTTGTTTGGTTTCTTTACTATATGTAATGTATTTCACTCACATTTTGTGCATTACTCTTCTTCTCAGTCGGTTTTTTGGTAGTGTTTGTTTTTGGCTAATCATTAGATCTTTTGAGTTAGTGTTTCTTCCTTCTTCCCTTGTTAGTGTATGTTTGCTGGAGTTGAAGAACTGCTCTTTTATGTAAAACAACAGAGTATAAAAATACATAAATAAAGGAGTTATATACATGAATGCATAAGATTTGTGTGGTATGTACATGCCACACAATTCTTATGCAAATACATAACAAATTTATGAACTTAGACATGAAAATGTATATTTCACTTTTAAAAAGATAGCCATAAAAATTTTAATTTGAGTAGTGTGCATGTAAATATGAATTTTTAAGTGTTGGATATGTAAATCCATAAGAATTGCATGGTATAAATGCCCCTAAACAACAACTAGGTGGACATATGCCCAGTTTAAGGACAAAGGAGAGGTCCACCCTACTAACCAGCTATGCCATCAGCGCAAAGGATGAACATTAAAACTCTCTTGCATATCACAAAACAACAAATATATATATATATATATATATATATATATATATATAGTTAAGTACAAAGGATACAAATTTTGCAGGTTAAAAAAATGACAGTCATATGTTACTGAAACATAATACCTCAGAACCGAATATGTTACAATCAGCAGATTAATTTGAGCTGACAAGGAAGGGATGCTGGCAAACGCCACATTCTATAGTTTCTGAACCAGAGGTTGGAACCTGAACCTGCAAACAAGCAATATATATATATATTGAGTTTTTTTTAGATCAATTATATTTTTTAAAATTTTGTTTTTAAAAATATTTTCGTTTAGAGTATTTTTTAGATGTTTTTATTTTATTTTTTAAATACTGAAAATAAATTTTAAGTATTTTGAACGAGTTTTTTTTTTTAATAATCATATATCTTAAGTAAATATATGAGGCATGTTTTGTTTTAAATCAAAATATAGACAAAATAAAAGTAAAAGNTTTCGTTTAGAGTATTTTTTAGATGTTTTTATTTTATTTTTTAAATACTGAAAATAAATTTTAAGTATTTTGGAGTTTTTTTTTTAATAATCATATATCTTAAGTAGATATATGAAGCATGTTTTGTTTTAAATCAAAATATAGACAAAATAAAAGTAAAACNTTGTGATTTTATAAAATTTACCATTAAGCCTCAATAATATCCTTTTGTTGATATGCACACGGTTCAGAAAAAACGTGAGTTCGTTGTTTCATTTAAGGGGAGAAGTTAATCTCCCTTAATTATCCATTATTGTGTTTTATCTCTTTCCTTTTATCATGATGATTTAAATTTTCCTCCAATTGTAAGAGGGTTAGTCTGAGTTGTATATATATTAGTTATTTGCTTAGTGAAAAATTAGAGTTTTATTCTCCAAAAATCTACATGGTATGAGAGAGAAAAAAAACCCTACCTCTCCTTCCTCGGTCGGAGCCTTGCCTGCAACCACCAGGCCTTCGCAGGATTGTCTCCTTACCTGAAAGCACGANTTGTGATTTTATAAAATTTACCATTAAGCCTCAATAATATCCTTTTGTTGATATGCACACGGTTCAGAAAAACGTGAGTTCGTTGTTTCATTTAAGGGGAGAAGTTAATCTCCCTTAATTATCCATTATTGTGTTTTATCTCTTTCCTTTTATCATGATGATTTAAATTTTCCTCCAATTATAAGAGGGTTAGTCCGAGTTATATATATATTAGTTATTTGCTTAGTAAAAAATTACAGTTTTATTCTCCAAAAATCTACATGGTATGAGAGATAGAAAAAAAACCCTACCTCTCCTTCCTCGGTCGGAGCCTTGCCTGCAACCACCAGACCTTCGCAGGATTGTCTCCTTACCTGAAAGCACGGACCTTCCGCCCATTTACTTCCTTACAGGTGATTGTCTCCTTCGCACGGATAGTTTACTCGTTCCACTTAATCGCCTCCTTCGCACAGATCGTCCGCTCATTCCGTCTCCTTGGTGTGGATTGTCCACTCATTCTAGTGTTTGCTTTCTTACCTGCTAGCTTGTTTCCTTCGGTAGTTTCGTTCGCAAATCATATCCTTCGCACTCCCAATCAATCCTTCCCTGCAAGGTGCAACTCCTAAGCCAATCTGTTGCCTTATGCCAAAGTTCCCGAAAAAAGAAGTTGCCACTCCGTGCGGAGGCATCTTCCTGCTTCCATCCAAGCTCCTTTGTGAGTCGAATTATCTTCGAGGTGATCCAATATATCTACGGCTTCCGCTCTTTCTCTTTCTAGTGGGAATCCCAAATCCACGAGATTATCTAGTGGAAATCCCAAGTGAAGCTCCTACTGACACCGCATCATGACGAACAAATATGATATGAAAACTATTGCTTCTTTCTTCTAATGCTAAACCCAAGATGTTGGGTTCCACAGTATCCAAATTCTCTTCCTGCATCACCAATAGCAAGTTGCAAGCCAACAATTTTCTCGAGTGGTCTCAATCGATCTTCATGTACATTTATGGTAAAAGAAAAGATGATCAACTCACCCAAAAAAATCCTACATAAAAAATTACTGATTCCAAACATCGCACTTGGAAGATTGAAAATCACATGGTTGTGTCATGGCTTGTTAAGTCCATGCCCACAGAAATTGGAGAAAACTTCTTTCTATGTAAAATGACAAAAGAAATATGGGTTTCCATAAGAAAAATTTATTCAAGTGCTGAAAACAACTTTGATTTATTTGAAATGTAAACTAGATTACATGACTTTAAATTGAATGTTACTCAATACTTCAACACTATCCAAATATTGGCTTTAACTAGATATGTATGAAACAAACACATGAATGTGCTCCCAAGACTCTACTTTTTATTGCTCTTTACAAAAACNATATTGGCTTTAACTAGATATGTATGAAACATACACATGAATGTGCTCCCAAGACTCTACTTTTTATTGCTCTTTACAAAAAANCATAAGAAAAATTTATTCAAGTGCTGAAAACAACTTTGATTTATTTGAAATGTAAACTAGATTACATGACTTGCNATGTTTAAATGTCTTCTAACTTTGAGCATTTGCCTAACAACTATGATCATTTTATCAAACAAATTGCATCAACATATCTTGACATAATCTTTATCTATAGCTAGATCAGTAATGAAGTAGCAACTCATCATATTTTTCTCTCAATGTGAGAACACTCANATCTTGACATAATCTTTATCTATAGCTAGATCAGTAATGAAGTAGCAACTCATCATATTTTTCTCTCAATGTTTGAGTAGCATATCATCTGGCTGAAATATAAATATTTCAAAATTGAAAGTGTAAACATGAGTTTTTTTTTTTTTTTTGAAACTAAATGGAATGTAAAAAAAATCTTTTATCTATTTGACAAAATCTTGAACAACATAATGACTGAAACAATGAAATTTAAGACTACTGAATAACAAGGTAAAAATAGTATAGTCGGGACCCACTTTGAGAACTTGATGATGTTAGTGTATCTAAAGAAAAGGCGCCGTGATGTATTTTATTATTAAAACCGAAAAGTAGGTGAAATGCCTACGCCCATATGAGAATATTGTACAATTAAATTTACATTAATGTCAATGGAGGGTCTAATTCATTGAGTTATAAGCGAGAATATGGCACTACTTTGGAGAAAGAGATAGGGGATTAGATAGAAAACTTTGATCATAGATATTATGGGAGAAAGGTGATGGTATGCCCTACGGTTGTGGGTGGGTGGGTGTCACGACCAAACCTGNGGCACTACTTTGGAGAAAGAGATAGGGGATTAGATAGAAAACTTTGATCATAGATATTATGGGAGAAAGGTGTTGGTATGCCCTACGGTTGTGGGTGGGTGGGTGTCACGACCCAACCTAATATAAACCATATATGGTAATAGATCATACCAAGTCGAGAGCGCAACAGATTATTTTGCCCAAGATCTATTTGGAAAAAATTTCTTTTATCTTCTATTTCTCATTACACAGAGCTACTAAGTCGCCGATAATAGTAAAAAAAAAAGAAAAACTAAAGATCGTTATCATTTCATTTTCCTATGAACATCAAAACTATTTACATCCAAAACATTTATATACATTTATCATGATTTTCTAATAATTCCAACAAGACAT